>OY856414.1:331358900-331601400 GCA_963693085.1 Alisma plantago-aquatica
CACCCCCCCTCTAGTGGTTTTTCAATTGGTATCAGAGCGGGCTTCAAGGAACTCTAACCAAGTCTTGAAGAATGGGTGATGGGTTGCTCAACAACCTCAACCTTGAAGGGACACTTGTAGCTAGACCTCCGACATTCGATGGAACTAACTATACCTACTGGAAAAGAAGAATGTAATTTTATTTCCAAGGGATTAGTTGGGATCTATGGAGGATGGTGTCAACCCCCTATGAGCTTCCTCAAGTAGAATATGTAGCTTGGGACACCAATACGGTAAAGTCGGCTCAAATGAATGCAAAGGCTGTAAGTATTCTCTATTGTTCAATTTCAGTAGGAGAATTTAATAGGATATCAAATTGTGAAACAACCTATGAAATCTGGCATAGACTTTCCATAACTTTTGAAGGAATTGTTCAAGTTAAGAACTCTAAAATTGAAATGCTTAAACAAAAGTTTGAACAGTTCCGTATGGATCTGAATGAATCTATTAGTGATATGTATGCAAAATTCTCTTCTATTGTAAATGGCTTGAATGCTTTAGGTAAAGTTATTAGTGAGGAAGATCAGGTGTCAAAGATCCTTAGATCACTTCCTCCCAAATACAAGCCCAAGGTAACAGCCATTGAAGAAGCAAATGATCTCACCCGACTGAGGATGGAACAACTTTTTGGCAACCTAGAAGCTCATGAAGCAACTCTAGAAGAAGAAGAAAGAAGAGAACGTGAACTACAACAAGGAAAAAAGAAGGATGTGGCTCTAAAAGCTTCAAAAATCATTACACCAGAAAGTGATGAGTCAAGTGAAGAAGAAGAAGAAGAAGAAGCCTTGATTGTCAATGGTAAGAAATATAAAAGATTTAGATCTAAAAAAATTTCTAGTTCTTCTTCATCTCCTCCTAGGTGTTTTGAGTGTGGAAAGAAAGGACATCTCAAAAATGAATGCCCTAAAGCAAAGAAAGGAAAGAAAAGCTCACAAAAAAGAAGGGAGAAAAAGCTTATAAAGCTGCATGGGACGAGTCAAGTGAAAGTGAAGGAGGAGAAGAAAAGGTGGAATGTTTAATGGCAAGAGAAGATGATGAAGACTCTCAAGAGGTAAGCCTTCTTGACCTTCCTAAAGAAGAGTTAATTACTAGTCTACAAGAAACTCATGATAAGTATGTTGATTGCAAAAAGAAACTAAAGAAGGTTACCAAAACAAATGATGAGTTATATGCTAGACTAAATGATATCTCTTCTGAAAAGAACAACATTGATCTTGAGAACCTGTCTTTAAAAACATCTTTAAATGACTGCAATAGTAAGTTACTTACTCTAGAAACAAATATTGATCTCCTTTCTCAAGAAAAGACTGAATTGTTAGCTAAACTAAATGATTTTCAGACCCAACCAATTTTATGTAACCATCTGGACTATGACAATGTTGTAAAAGAAAGAGACTCCCTATTATCTGATTTAGAACAAGCAAGAAAAGATTTACACACGAAGATGGATGACATTGCTAAGCTACAAAGAAAACTAAATGACTTAAGAGGAAAAGACATTCTTAATAACATTCTAAAAATTTCCTCTAGTTTCAATGGAAGAAGAGGTTTGGGATATGCTCCAAAGAAAAATCAACCCAAAAGAACTAAAGCATCCAAGACTCAAACTATGTTTGTACCTAAGAACACAATTCCTAGAAAGAGAAATGAAGTTGACTCTATTACTTGTCATTTTTGTCTACGTCTTGGACATTATTCATTTTCATGCCCTTATAAGACCAAGGATTCCGACTTAGTTTGGGTCCCAAAACCCCAAACTTAGTAGATTTGAATGAAATTCAGTTGAGATATGATCCAATGCTCATTTTTGCAAATTATATTGTCTTATCTCAACTTAATAAAAGGTCTCATGCATTATGGTAATTTTATGAACTGCTGTACTGAAATAGAAACTCATTCGGTCGAAATATTGTCGACCGACATTATAATCGGTCGAACTTTTGTCGACCGACTAGATGCCTGTACCAAATTAAAATCTACAGCAACAACCTGAGTAATACAGAAAATATTTTTCGATCGACGATTGCTCGACCGAAAGAGGTGTCGGTCGAACATTTGTCGACCGACTGAAGTTCTGAATTAGATTTTTTTTAGTCTGTAATTAAATGATTCTAACCATACCGGACCATCACATGGGTACCAAAACCTACATTTTAATGCAGGATTGGGTGGTTGATAGTGGATGTTCCAAACACATGACCGGAAACAAGGATGTATTTCAAACTTTTGAAGAAAAGAAGAGTGGAACAGTCACCTTTGGCGATAATGGTAAAGGTAAAATTGTTGGAATAGGTAACATTGGTACAAACCTTGAAATAAAGAATGTTTTACTCGTTGATGGTTTGCACCATAATTTAATAAGTGTTAGTCAATTATGTGATAGTGGATATGATGTTTTATTTAACAAAAATTGCTGCAAGTTGTTAATAGAAAACACTACAAATGTTGTCTATGAAGGAAAACGAGTTGGAAATCTTTATCTTCTTAGACCTAACTCTATGAAATCTGTAGTAGGAAAATGCTTACTTGCAAATGAAAATACTTTCCAACTATGGCATAAAAAGTTAGGACATGCTAGTTCACATATTATCAAAAAGTTAGTCAAATATGATCTTGTTCGTGGTTTGCCTAATTTATCTTTTGATCAAGTTGACAATTGTGAACCATGTACCTTGGGTAAGCAAACAAAAACCTCCTTTAAACCCAAACATGTACTTAGCACCTGTAGATCTTTAGAATTGATTCATATGGATTTATTTGGACCTATGAGGACACAATCTATTGGTGGAAAAATATATTGTTTTGTTATTGTTGATGATTATAGTAGATATACATAGGTACATTTTCTTGCAACCAAAGATGATACTATTCATGTCTTTACAAAATTTTGTTCAAAGATTGAAAATCTATTACAAAATAAAATATGTACCATTAGAAGTGATCATGGTGGAGAATTTGAGAATCATTTATTTGAAGAATTTTACACATCTCAAGGATACACTCACAACTTCTCTGCTCCATGCACTCCACAACAAAATGGTATAGTTGAACGGAAAAATCGATCACTACAAGAAATGGCTAGGACTATGATGCTCGAACATGACACACCTAAAACTTTTTGGGCTGAAGCTGTAAACACCGCATGCTATGTGTTAAATAGAGTAACTGTTCACTCTTATTTGAAGAAAACACCATATGAAATAATACATACTAAGAAACCTAGAGTTGACTATTTTCATACCTTTGGTTCCACATGCTATATCTTAAACACTAAAGAGGATAAAGATAAGTTTGATTCTAAATCACATAAAGCATTCTTCTTGGGATATTCTACCTCTAGCAAAGCATTTAGAGTCTACAACACTATCTCTAGAAAAGTTGAGGAATCTATTCATATTTCTTTTCATGAAGAGATAAAATCAGAAAATCCTAAAATAATTGATATCACTCATCAATTCGAAAACTTATCCATACCCAATAATAGTGAGAAAAATACTACAAGAAATGACAACACTGAAACACAACCTATACCTAGAATCATTAAGGATCATCCTCAAAAATTAATTATTGGGAATCCAAATGATAAAGTCAAAACTCGTTCTTCTTTTAAGGATGTTGCAAACATGGCCTTTGTTTCTATTATTGAACCTAAGAAGATATCTGAAGATCTTAAAGATGACTATTGGATAATAGCAATGCAAGAAGAATTAAATCAATTTACTAAAAATGATGTATGGGATTTAGTTCCTAAACCACAAGATAAAACCATCATTGGAACTAAATGGGTTTTTAGGAATAAGCTAAATGAGGCAGGGGAAGTAATAAGGAATAAAGCTCGGTTAGTAGCACAAGGTTATAATCAACAAGAAGGAATAGACTTTGATGAAATGTATGCACGAGTAGAAAGACTTGAAGCTATTAGAATGTTATTAGCTATTGCTGCACATAAAAACATCAAACTCTACCAAATGGATGTAAAAAGTGCATTTCTAAATGGAATCATTCAAGAAGAAGTGTATGTTGTCCAACAACCTGGTTTTGAAATAACGGAAAAAGGTGACTATGTTTATAAACTTAAGAAAGCACTTTATGGTTTAAAACAAGCACCTAGGAACTGGTATGAAAGGCTCAAGACATATCTTTTTGGTAATGGTTTTTCTATTGGAAATTCAGATTCTACTTTATTTTTCAAAACAGATACATCTGATTTTCTAGTTGTTCAAATATATGTTGATGATATTATTTTTGGAGCTTCAAATGAATCATTATGCACACAATTCAGTGACATTATGCAAAAAGAATTTGAAATGAGCCTCATGGGTGAACTAACTTTCTATCTTGGTTTCCAAATTAAACAAACACCTGCTGGGATTTTTATAAGCCAAGAAAAGTATACTAAAGAACTCTTAAAATGTTTTGGGATGGATCAGTGCAAACATGCTACTACTCCTATGGCTACCTCTATTAAAATTGATAAGGATGAAAATGGGGAACCTATTGATGATTCCTTATATAGAGCCATGATTGGTAGTTTGCTTTACTTAACCGCCTCTAGACCGGACATCATGTTTTCTGTTGGTCTTTGTGCTCGATTTCAATCACAACCCATGCACTCTCATTTTCAAGCAGTTAAACAGATTCTTCGATACTTAGCCGGCACCACATGTTTTGGGTTATGGTACCCAAAAGGACAATCCTTGGATTTTAAAGCTTATACTGATGCTGATTATGCTGGTTGTCGACTTGACCGCAAAAGCACTAGTGGTGGTTGTTTCTTGTTAGGAAGAGCTTTAGTATCTTGGTTTAGCAAGAAACAAAACACGGTTGCCCTCTCTACAACTGAAGCTGAATATATGGAAGCTGGATCTTGTTGTGCTCAAGTGCTTTATATGCAACAAGTGTTAAACGATTATGGTTTTACTCTTTCATCTACGCCTATCTTTTGTGACAACACAAGCGCTATAAACTTAGCACACAATACTATTTTACACAGCCGAGCTAAACATATTGAAATCCGTCATCATTTTTTAAGGGATCATATATCTAAGAATCATGTTTCCCTTCATCATGTTGATACGGAAGATCAATTGGCTGATATTTTTACAAAACCGCTTCCACTAGACCAATTCAACAAAATAAGGAAGCAACTGCTTATCACTCCTTTAGAAGATGTTTTCTTCGATATTTGTGCTTCTTAAAAATGTTTTTATTTGCATCATTTTTGGTTTTTAAATGGACATCTTTTTCATTGGATTTGATGGGACATCTAATTAAGGGGGAGTTTTCTTGTTTTTAATGGATATCTTTTTGAAATGACAAAGGGGGAGAAATAAAAATAAAATCTTAAAAAACTTAGTAATTGTGCAAAACTCAAATTAATGAGTTTCATAAACTCTTGGCTTTACATTGAAAGTTGATATATTCCCTAAAGAATTGGATTTTATGTTCTATAATTCATAAGGAATAATAAGCACACATTTTATAAACAAGAGATGAAATTCACAAAGGAAATCTTTAGGTATGAAACTCACATGTTTTATATTGCCTTAATTTATATTTAGGAAATGTTTGTCATCTTCAAAAAGGGGGAGATTGTTGGATAAATTGACATTATGATAAATCCCTTTGTTTCGATGATGACAAACATTTCATTCTTGTTGATCTAACGTGCTACTTGAGTGTTGCAGGAATGAGGTGGATGACAAAGCACCAGGGAATCTATATGCTTGAATGCTTGTAAATTTCATGAAATGTAATCAATTGTAAACTTGTACAAATATATAATGTACAAGTACTTAGACTTCATGTAAATCAAGCATTAGATCTTCCCTAGTCAATCACTACACTTAGATAGATCATCCCCTTCAATAGTGTCACATATGCACACTCACATACACACTTAGTACTTTAAATTGAAACATTGAAACATGGTCACTCTCGGTCGACAACTTCCTCGACCGAGACACTCTCGGTTGACAAACTCCTCGACCGAGAAAGACCCAGGTAGCCATTAGACACAGCTGACAAGGTAGTTGGCAGTTGGAGATGAACGTTGCAAACACTTGATCCAGAGAGCCTGTCAGTCGACAAAACTTCGACCGAATAGGTATCTCGGTCGACAATTTCTCGACCGAGATGGACTCTGACAGCAACTGCAGAATTAATTAACTAGTTGTTGCTAATGCAACTAACTTATATCTAACGGCTAGTTAAGCACTTAGAAACCCCTAGAAAGTATCTAGAACGTCCTTAAGCACTTGTAGGTCATTCCTATAAATAGGACATGTCTTAGGACACTTATATTCACTTAATTCCACACTTGAGCAATCTTTGAGCATATACTTGCATTAGCAACCTGTTTGTGAGCAATTGAGCAATACTTGCAATTGACTACTCCTCACCTTGCTCTAAATTCGTGTCCTATAGGCTAGTATCTCCTATCCACAGCAATCACACTTCCATATACAATGGTTAGGAGATCTACACGCTTGATATAGGCAAATCAAGCCTTGTGCTTCAAAGGATAAGTTGTAATTTTCATTTTCCCTTCTTGTTCACTTTCATTGCTTGTACTCTCCTTGCTACTCCTAGGTTGGAGGCTGCGGATTGGAGAGGGTCGTGATCTTCTTGGTGAAGGAGACTTTGAACTACTTCAAGAAGGCTGGTGTAATGGGAGGTTACTTCTAAGAGGAAGGCTACTTCAAGGGGGAGCTTGAAGTTACTTCAAGAAGGCTACCTCGAGTTGGTGCATCTACTTCAAAGTGAAGGCTGTTCAAAGGGGTGTAAGAAAGTATTGTATTTTGTGTAATTCCTTGTGAAGGTAATAAAATTAATACTTTCAAAATCCCAGTTGGGTAAGCAACCGGGTAGTGGACTGAGTGCCTTAGTATTTTCTAAGGTAGGAACCACTCTAAATCCCTTGTCTCCTTCTTACTTTTTCATTTGTAGTTGTTTGAGTTAAATATTTGTTAAATTAACTTTAAAACCCTATTCACCCCCCTCTAGTGGTTTTTCAAACCATCCACATTGGCATATATACATCTACCAAATAAACAACTTCAAAGGAACATTTCTAATGTTTTATAAACATCTTTATTTACTTTATATATATATATATATATATATATATATATATATATATATATGTATTTGGAGATTTAATGTGAATACAATTTGCATTTATTGTCAAACAACATCATAAAGATCAATTTATAACCCTTGCTAATGAAGTGAGCATATAACACAAGTATGATACTACTACTGGGTTTTGAGGGTAGATTTTGCAATGGAATTTCAAAACTTTCCAGAATAAAACCCATATTTTGACGGTTTCAATAAAGTCAACGTATGTGTACCAAATATTCCTTAGCATGCTCTAGTTGTCAAACATCAAGACATGTTATGCCAATGTTGTTCTTGTACTTGCATATCTGAATTTGAAGGTGATGTCAAACAACAACATTGTTGAACTTTCACTAGAAATAATGTCAAACTCACATTGACAACAGTGAGAAGAATATGTCCTCTCCTCATGGATTATTATCCTCTAGCCTTTTCACACGTTCTAATACATAAAGTAGTCCATGTGGGAATAGGTAGTACCTTAGGGGTGCCACTAGGGACTCCAAGGAGAAGCACATCAAAACAACTTACGTGGTAGCATCTTATTATCCACTTCCTAGGATGAGTGTTATCATTGGGTATTTTGTTCCTCTTCCAAAGGGAGAAATTCAAATTTGTATGTCTCATCCCCTAGACCTCATCCACTTTATATATTAGAGGCATAGGTTAGGGTTTCAAAAAACCCAAATCCTCTTCCTAATTCCATTCACAAAAGATGTCTGACTAGGATACTTTTTAGTCAATGTTGAACTACTCTAACATGTGTAAATCATACATTATTTGATGGCGGGCACCTCAATCAATCATCTACACAAATCAACCAATCATTTGACACACCAAGTGGTCACTTGATAATCATGCAAACTTTCCTAATCATGCATCATTCGTTCCATTGACATTCAGTTGATCATTCGATGTGTCTTTAGATTGTTAATCGACTGATCAATTGACATTCGGTCAACTTGTTAATTTACCCCATCAGTGCTCGGCCAAATGGCATCCCAGTCAATCATCTGCATCAAATATCATCCTATATAATTCCATTCTAATTATAATTTTAGTGTTACCTTCTTTTTATCTTAAGCCTCCTATGTGTGTGACCCTGTAGGTTCCACATTATGTTGGAAACAATATCTATTACCTCACAAGTAGTGATTGGTATCTAAAAAGATATCATTATTACCCAAGTTATTGGAATAAGTTGGAGAACAACTTCAACCTAAGTGTGTTCAATGCTACCATGAAGGTATAATGTCATTGTAAAGATATCCCAAGGCATGTATTTGTGATACTCTTAATATTTAATGTATGTTTCTTAATCAAGAGTAGAACATTGGAATTCTTAAGCTCAAAATGAATATTCAGTCACATGAGTATGTTTTGCATTTCATCGTCTCACATCAAGTGGATATGATATCACTCTAATAGGATGTCATATTCCATCTACCCATTCACAATAATTCACATGTATCATAGTGCACTGAATCACTACTTGTATGATAACCCTTATCTAGAGTCATGTTGAGTAGTGTTAGATTACACCAAATGGCATATGATTATTGTAGTGACTTGTAGTCCAAGGTTTTGAGTCACCATTGCCACATTGATATATATATATATATATATATATATATATATATATGACTTCCATTTGATGAATTATAGATATCATTCTCAAAGTGGATCAGTCCAGTATACTTTATATCCAACATGTATCTATACACCTGACATAATATCCAATATCACAACTAATGAGATGTAGTCTTCAGTCAAAGACATACTAGGATTCTGTATTATTATTGTCCTTATAACTTCACAATATATCTGACTAGTGACAATACCATAATAAATGTTCCAAACACACACACACACATACACACACAGATATATATATATATATATATATATATAATAGAAAGCCATATGTCATTAAATTAAACATTCTTAAGATATTATAATGTTTAGTCAATATCTAGTACTAGAACAAACATTATGAGTAAATTTTCCTATTATTATTTTATCAAATAATGTACACAATATCCCATTACAATTATCATGTGACTAGATCTCAAGTTATACTCACCAACAATGTCGATGAAATTGTTATTCTTTTTCTTTGTGCACACTTGGGTTGTATCTTACATAAAGAATATCTTGTGCTTGAAGCTTATGCAAGTTACTTTAAAGTACATGCTAATAAATAAAAACTTGAGTAACCAATCATGCCTTAGAGTTCTTTTGAGAGAAGAAACATCTTATATGAGTGGATGTAATAAACCCCTCCCCCTGGTATCCCCAATTAAAGTGGAACAAGAGGGAACCATTATCATAATTCCAGGATCAAGGTTTAACAAATGACCAATAATAATTAAACATTTCATTGAATGGAAAAGAGTGGATAACAAAATGAAGATATAATCTCCTCTAGGGAGTTACATGGAAAGGGAAAATCAAAGTTTTCAACATAAAGTAAATCTATCTATAAATCCTCCATCTTTTCTAGAAGTTCATTTCTTCAGATGATTTGTAGATTAATCTAAAATGGCATGAAACAAAGCACGCACAGTATATCTGTATACTGAGTACGTGGAGGAAACAAATTATTTGCATGTAGGTGTAACAACATAATCAACCATAGCAGCAATTATTATTACATAATTGAACTTGCAGTTTTACTATAACTTCTCAAGCCATATTTCCTCACTCTCTTTGGTATACACTCTCTTTAGGGGATTCTTTTTGGGGGACCCTCTCTTTAGGGTTTGGTTTCTGTAGTGGACTCTCATAATCTTCCCTCATCCATTCTTGGTTTCATATAGACCTTCCTTTCCAGTTTTGGCATGTTAGTGATCTTCCTATCCAGGCCTGATCAGCAATCATTGCAATGACTTCTTCCTCCCACATGATTATTAAACTCACCAGAGATGGCCTCTTGGGTCTGAGCAAGTTATTCTCATATAATATGATTCACCTCGGGCATTATAGTTTGTAGGAAATAAATAAATAACCAAGTAGTTTGATTTCTATCTATCTGAGAAACTTCATAAAACCTCAGAAGTTGATAAGGTGAGTATTCTAGTCATAACCAAGTACCTTTCCTCAGCGTTGACTTAATTTCCAAGTAAACAAGAGAAGCTGAAACCAATCAAGAAATCAACCTATAATTAATGTATAACACCCAAATATTAGGTTTATGTTCACAAAATATCCATTAAGACCGACTTGGGCTCTAAGTTAGGGTTTTTGGGTTAGACTAGGCTTTCATTAGGGTTAGGCTTCCAAAACCCTAATTATCACATATTAAGGATTTTTAACTTAAGAAACCCTATTTGTGGTAACATATGAATCCTTTATCCTATATGAGATCCAATGTTCTCTTTTTATCAAATTAGAGCACACTTTACTTATTAAGGATAACTAATCAAGATATGACCATGAATTTCCTGAGACTAGGGTTTATATGTGTTAAATATCACCAAAGTATGCATCTTTATTTACTTTTGGAATTCGAGATAGAATTAGGTAAAGAAACCTACTTTATTGGATTCTATGCATTTTTGATGGAAATCATATATAGGTTCGGTATAGTTGGACTTGCCAGTGATTTACCAGAATTATTACAAAACAATTCCTTTTGGACCAATTAGGGCTCGCAACATTGGCAGTCGACTAGATAAAGCCCGCGCAACTGGGTTGGGGCCGAGCTAATAGGATCATGCCATGGTGGTTTTTGCACCCGCATGGTTGGACTAAAAAAAGAGGGTAAGGTATGCAATACCCTTACCTATGCAAAGAGCCTCAGAGGGTCCAATTGTCTTTTTTCCTGATCATTGTCTTCAACCTTTGTCTATCTTTTTCTTTATGAGCAAGTGAGTCAACTATATTGTTGACTTTGTGCATTGTATCCCCTGAGCAGTAGGCGAGCGTGCATGTCCCTTCACCTCACCTCGCTGGACTCATATGTGGTCTCAACTTCTAGAGAAGGCTAGAGCAGAGAGAGGAAAGGGATGTGATTCCTTAGTAGTGGTAGCGGAAGGAAGAAGAGAAGGTAGGGACTTATAATGGAATTGGAGTCTAGGAACAAGGCCAAAGGGTTCACAGGGTCTCATGAAGGTTGTCCTGGTCTTGTAGAGGGCTCCTAACCCTTTTATAGATAGGGCCCCCAAGAGTTGGCCGCCAATGGAGCCTGGCTCCATGTTCCATTTGGGGAAGTTCCTTTTGGACTCCAATCTAGGATCTTCTGAGGATGGATAGACTTAGAATCATCCTCTAAGTTCAATGGAATGACTCTCATGTGTTCACATGGATTAGAGAGAGAGAGGAGGAGGAGGAGGAGGAAAGGGAATAAAGGAGTCATTGTAGCCAGTTTCCCGATCTAATTGGAGGTGCGAGATGATCCCTAGATCATTGAATCAAGATCTGAGGGTTGTGAGGCCGTGTGAAAAATTAAAGGGGTCGGATTAAGTTTCTTAATCAGATTAAATGTGAAAATTCACATAATTATATTGATTAACCTTCCACTTTGGGATACTTAATAATTCATGTCTCTCTCCTCTTTTCTCCAATTTATCCCAAATTTTAAAGGCAACTTTCTAATGACTTAATCTCGGGTTGGGTATGAATTGGTGAAAAAAAAGAAAGTTAATTACCTTTTCATCACCTCCAAGTATTTCTTTTATTTGAATTATTTAAGATATATAATAACTCCCTTTTTTACCCAAACTAGTAAGCAATCCTATTTTGGTATATTTTATCATTGGGTGCAAGATAGGACCAAATAAAGCTTATTAATTTCCTTCATCTTATCTTTCCAAAAATTAATAAAACAATTACCCATTTAGTTTTTTATTATTCATTACTTTTAGAAATTCCTTTATTACTTAGTTTTCCACTTTTCCTTTAATCAACAAAGAATAATGGATTATTGAAAATAGCAAATTATACAAAATCTCCTATATATTTATGAAATTGATTCTTAGTCCAAAACTATCAAACAAGACATAGAAATTCCAATATTTCTAATATTTCCTAAACAATCCATTATTTTCATTCAAATATATGTATAAATACATGAAAATCTAGGTTATAACATCCTTTCCCTCTTATAAGAATTTTTTCCTCAAAATTCGATTAGTCATCTAAGAAGATGGGTATGAGACTTTTCCATGTCCGTCTTTAGCTCCCATGTGCCTTCATCTTCACCATGGTGCTTCCAAAGAACCTTTATCATCTTAATATTTATATTTCTAAGCTCTTTCACCTTGGAATCCAAGATCCTCACAGGTGACTTAGGGTATGACAACATTCCTTGGAGATTTATAGGGTCAATATTCAACACATGGGCATGATATTTAACATGGTGCTTCAGATTGGACACATGAAATGCATCATGCATCATGCATCATGCTATACAATGGCGATAAAGCTAGATGATAAACGGCCTTGCCAATCTGCTCTAGAACCTCGAAAGGACCCACATATCATGGACTCAATTTTCCTCTATTTTTAGCTATCGTTTAGAGGGGTCAAATTTTCAACAAAAAACACGATCTTCAACATTAAAGTGCATATTTTGTCCACTTCTAATCAACATACGACTTCTGCCAATCTTGGGATTTCTTCAACCTCTGCTTCATTAAAGTGATTTTATCAACATACAATTGTAGTTCCTCTAACCTAAGCAAGGTCCTCTCATCGACATCGTCCCAGTGAAGTGGTGAATGACACAACCTACCATAAAGAGCTTCATACGGAGGCATCCTAGTACTGGCTTGGTAACTATTGTTGTAGGAAAACTCAATTAAGGGTAAATATTATTTCGATTATCTAATCCAATCCAGGACACATGGTTGTAACATGTCTTTTAGAGTATGTATCATACATTCTGACTGACAAACGATTTGGGGATGACAGGTTGTGTTGAACTTCATCCTTATATCGAGTTCCTATGGGACTTGTTTCCATAGCTTGGAGTTGAACTTAAGATCACAATCAGAGATAATCAAACTCGAAACACCATGCAAATGAAATATCTCTTGAATATATAGTTCAACTAGGTATAACACCTTAGTAGTAATCTTCAAGGCAAGAAAGTGTGCTGACTTGGTTATGCTGTCCACCGTGACCCATATAACATCATGTCCTTTTATTTTCTTGGGGAGACCCATCACAAATCCATGGTGATATGGTCCCAATTCCACTCAGGAATCTCAATATATTACAGTAACCCATCGCGTCATTAGTGCTTAACTTTCACCATTTGGAACGTAAGACAACTAGCCACATGTGAGGTTATGTCTCGCTTCATTCCTGGACACCGAAAGTATTGTTGCAGGTCTTTGACATCTTAGTGGTGTTAAGATGTATGGTGTATTTTGATCCATGAACTTCTTGCAGGTTGTGATCCTTCAAAGGTTAATCCTCAGGAACCCAAACATGATGCTTATATTGGATTCTACCATCCACACCCATTGAGAGGTGTGTTTGAGGCTTCTCCATCAAACCCTTCATATTCCCTAGTTCTGGGCTAACAAACTACACTGCTACAAGCTTGGTCAACATGCCAAGAATGATTTGGATATTAACCAAACTTATTCTATCCTCTATTGGTTGTGGAGAGCATCTAGCAAAATCTTCTAGTATTTTCCATTGAGTAACCAAACCAACTGCACAACTGAGTCACTTACAACTGAGGTCATCGACTACCACATTAGTCTTACTGGGATGGTAGGCTATG
Organism: Alisma plantago-aquatica; assembly: GCA_963693085.1. Taxonomy (NCBI): domain Eukaryota; kingdom Viridiplantae; phylum Streptophyta; class Magnoliopsida; order Alismatales; family Alismataceae; genus Alisma; species Alisma plantago-aquatica. The sequence goes on from OY856414.1 coordinate 331,372,798, forward strand.
GTGAAATCATAATCTTTCACGTTTTGCATCCAACACCATTGTTGTAAGTTTAGGTCCTTTCTATGTCAGTAGGTACTTTAGAATCTTATGGTCAGTGAAGATGTCAAAGGTAGACCCATATAGTTAGTGTCACCAAATATTTAAGGCATAGACAATTTCCACCAATTCCATCGTGGATCGGATAGTTCAACTGATTTGGCTTGAGTTGTCTTGAGGAAAAGGTGAAGACATGTTGGTTTTGCTCTAACATGCATCCTAATCACATCTTTGATGCATCAGTAAAGATAACAAAGCCATCATCGCCTGAGGGTATGGTCAAGACGAGGGCTGAGGTAAGCTTTTCCTTCAATTCCTAGAATCGTGCTTCACACAGGTTAGGTCGAACAAACTTCTTCTCCTTTCGGCTGAGCTTGATGAGGGGAAAAGTAGTCTTCTAGAGATCCTTGATGAATCACTAGTAATACCCGACTAATCCCAGGAAATTGTGAATTTTTGAAGGGGATTTCAGTGCTGGACATTCCCGAATAGCCACCACTTTGGCAGGATCTACCGATATGGTTCCTTCAAATATAATGTGCTCGAGGAACAGAACTCAGTCTATCCAAACTCACATTTCAAGAATTTCTAGTAGAACTTCTGCTTTCTCAGGATATCAAGGATCTTAGATAGGTGTTCTCAATGTTGTTCTAGGCTGTTAGAGTAAACTAGGATGTAATCTATGAACACTATGACAAAGATATTGAGGAAGGACTAGAACACATTATTCACGAGGTTCATGAAGCATCATACAACCCAAAAGGCATGACCAAAAACTCATAGTGGCCATAGCGGGTTGAAAAGTGGTTTTTGGGATGTCTTCCTTCTTAAAATACTTGTACCTGGATCTCATATTGATCTTAGAGAAGACTTGAGTGGTTTTGTGATGGTCAAACAGGTCATCTATGCAGGGTAGGGGAAACTTATTCTTAATTGTAGCATGATTTATCAATTTGTAATCTATGCACATGCAGAGTGGCATGTCCTTCAATTTCACAAAGAGGATCGGTGCTCCCCACGGGGATGTGCTGGGTTAGATGAAGCCCTTATCTAGGAGTTCTTACAGTTACTTTTTCAACTCAAGTAACTCAACAGGAGCCATTTTGTAAGGTTCCCTAGAAATTGGGTTTGTCCCAGTAGCTAGCCTATTGAAAAGTACACTTCCCTCTATAGAGGTATGCTTGGAAAAGTGTTTGGTAACACATCCCATAGTCCCTAACTACCTTTATTTCCACCAACGGCCGCATCTTAGGTTTTGGTTCAATCAGTAAAGCTAGGAACTCTAAACAACCTTTGGATACCATCCGTTCTGCCTTTAAGGCTGACATATATAGGCTGGTGGTGGCATCTTTCCTACCTCAAATGGTAAAGGGTGAACAACCTGGTCTCTGTATTCTTATTTTCTTTTCCCTATAGTCTATCTTGCATTATAGTTATAAAGCCAATCCATTCCTATTATGACATTGAAACCATTCATATCAAGGAGAATAAAATCAGTATGGATTTCATTATTCATGTACTTAACAGGAATGACTAGTGTCTTTAAGAGGGATGAGAAGATACGACCACTAGGGGTAGTGGCTTCCAAAATGTATCCTAAGCCCTTGTATTCCAAACAAAGCATAGTTTTAAGATTTTGTGAAATGTAAGTATTGGTAGAACCGGAATCGAATAAAGCTTTAACCATATGACCCATTATATCAAGAAATCCTATATTTTACTTGTGATATTCAAAACTATTATGCATTTCATGGTAAAGGATAGGAAATAAGGTTTTAGGGATGGTTACCTTATATGAGTCGATTTGCACTGGCCTGAGCTTCCTTATTATCAATGGTGAAGATTCAAGCCTGTCAATGTTCTCTAGCAACTAGGGATGCCCCTTGTGATATTGTAGCCAATGATTGAGCCACCAATGGGCCTGGTCCATGACGGGCAGGGAAAGGACAATTGGCCATATTGTTTCCTTCTTGCTGGCAATGTTAACACACTTTCTTATCATGGTGGCATTTTCCAGGTGCTTCTTCCTACATGTGCAACATTCGGGATTGGGATTCTCATGACGGGGTTTCCTCTTTCCCTATTCATGTCCCTACTACAATTACATCCTTAAGTACTTCTATTATCATTCTTTAGAATAGAAACACCTTCAGTGAACCCTAGGTATCCCTTGGGTGGGTTCTGGATAGGCATGTCCATCTTCTTCATCTCTAGGGCAAAGCCAAGGGCCTCGATGAAGGTTGGGGGTCTACTAGCCATTAAATGATGCTTCAACAGGGGATGTAGGCACTTGATGAAGTGTTCCACTCATCGCTCCTCAGTCAGCATGTAGGAAAATCGCTCCAAGATTCAAAACCTCCAAGCATAGTATGCTACTAACATGTTGCCCTAATAGAGGAGCATGAACTTCTTCTCCTTCTCCTCCTTGTTAGAGCTGGGGACAAATCTTGGGGTGAAGATGGTGTGAAAATCTACCCAGGACATGGGCTCCACCGTCATATCTCGACAACAATGTAGTTTTCCCACTATAGCTTTGTTGATCCTTCAAGAAGGTGAGTAGCAAAGAAGACCTTCTTGTTAGGTTGTACCTCTAGGATGTTGAATCCGTTCTCCACATCTAGGAGCCAGACATCCACCTTGTCGACGATTTCCATCTTGTCTTCACACCAAAACGTCTCTATGTTCAGCTTGACAAAGTCAAAGATGGTTGATCCAAGATGAGGGTGGATAGGTTGTGGTTCACTATTCTTGTCTCGAGTGACATCTCTAAGGGGAAACTAATGGCCTCATTGAGTTACTTATGCTATTCTAGCCAAAGCATCTCAGGGGTTTGGATTTCCACCTACTGAAATCCAGGTATAGAGATGGGGCCACCAGAACTGGGGTTACCTTTATATTTGGGTTCATCTTCTACCATAGGTTCACCTTCAAGGCCAGGACCATATTTTGGGATGGGGATTTCAAAGGGAATGGTTTTAGGTTCATGCCCTCTTTCAGCGGAGGCCTCCTCTAACCTCTTTTTCTTTGTGGAAGACTTGCCTTCCATGGACCTCCTCCTCTTCTTTGAGGAAACCTTCTTCCTACGAGAGATCTTCTTATATAGGTGGTCCTGAGATGTGTCGCCAGTGATGGCAGTGGTCTTGATGTGATCCATACTATTTCACATAATATATTAATCTCATTTTATGTTTAATAAATTAATCTCATTTTTATGTTTAGGGTATTTAAAGCATCGCAAATTTATGTCCATAATGTCTTTGTTACATGCTTTTTATGATTTGGTAGAGGATGCCTTAACCATAATAATCATAACTCTAATTCCTCATATGGGTGGAAGAAAGCAATTATTGGACCCCTAGGGTTTTGTTAGGGAAGCAAGGGGTAGAGAAGGGATGAATCACAACATGAGAAGAAAACCTAGAGGTATTTTACTTTGGACATAATCTTTCAACTTTGTTCATGCAGGATTTATGGAGGACCTGGAGTCCTAGTAAGCTGACTAGGGGTGTGGAGGAAAGTTTTGCCAGCCCCCGGGTTATGATCCCTTCTAGACACCATCACCTTAGAAAATGCCCTAATAGTTCCCTCGAGCTCTACATAATTATTTAAAATTTACTAATTATTAAAGGTTAATGGTAAACATGGTCTTTGATACCAAATGTAACAACCCCTCCCCCTATTATCCCCAATTAAGGTTGACCGAGAGGGCAAGGGCCATTATCATAATTCTAAGATCAAGGTTTAGCAAATAACTAATAATAATTAAAAATCTAACTGAATGGAAAAGATTTGATAAAAAGATGAAGATAGAATCTCCTCTAGGGAGTTACTGTGGCGAACAAACTGGTCTTAACCAATTAAACGATATTAACTAATGCGAAAGTGTATCGTTAGCAGCGGATTACTGAAAATCACTAAAAATTAAAACCATTTACAAAGAGACCCATTCTTAGGAAAACTCTTTAAACAAGGACCCAAGTATTATAATTACATATAGGTCCACATTGTACATTCCATGTACCATCTCTTCTCGAGACATATATATATATATATATGTATTACTTTGCCTTGATAAAAGCACAAGTAACAAAATCCTCGAGACTTAAAGCCAAAATCACAGATTGATTATAAAATACTATCTACTGACTCCTAGGACCCGAGAGTACAGAGACAACACATAGGACTTTATGTACATAACTTGACAACCAATATTTCTACCTGTAGGATTACTATTGTCCCTATTGTTGTTGCTGCTGCTCTTCCCCTGCTACAGAGTTTCTGCCTCTTTGACAGCTTCTACCTAAAAACGTTGGATTCCACGGGGGTGAGACAATTATACAATTGCCCCAGCGAGAGATATAACTCTCTGCCGAAAACATTATTATTGCAGTTTAGAAGAAATAAACTGAGCAGTGGGATAATATACTTTAATGACAGATAAATCAATATCTATGCAGATTAGAGCAATAATCTTATCCAAGTATTTCAGCTATAACTTGATAAGACAACATGTCTCTTATTCAATAAAGAACTAAAGAACATAAGTAACATTTATGTATCAAGGACATGCTAAGAAATATGACATCAACCAGTGGTTCTCGTATTTCAATCTTATGCAAATACGCTACACGATTGATTACAATTTGCAAACATATTTAAGCTCTAAGGAGATGAGGTATACCGCTCATACTCCAACTGATCACTGTGAAGTCAAAACCGATACCATTCAAAGTTAGTTGAAGAGCCGGCTTCCATGACTTCCCACATCTCGGTCAGTGTGAGATCACATGCAGGACATCTTCTGTCTCTGCTACATAGCTTGCCAGGGTATAGTGGCATCTTCACTATAGAGCTACAGCGACGGATGCACTCTCTTCGCAATAAAGAGATTTCATGTTTACCTCCATCGATCTAACATTAACATCATCGGGAGATTTGTGATACATCCATCCCAGAACATAAAATGAAGGATTGAGAGGTTTAATGTTTACCTTCCATCAATTCCCTCATTAGGACGTAAGGATATTTTCACCCATCGACCCCCGCATATTCAAAATATGCGAACTCTAGGAGATCTCATAAGAAAACATGTTTCACTATCACCAACTACTGACGATGATGGATCTATGGTCAGATCACTACATGAATAGCATTTCACTTGATTAATTAAGTACATTATCATATTCTTTTAGCATCAGTCAAGTTTTCAATCATAACTTATTAGAACAAAATTCTATAAAGAAACATGTACTGTTTTCATCAGTTATTTCTCAGTCTTTTAAAGACATTGGGATCTCAGTCCCTCATTTCAAGCTCACTACCATAAACATCTGGTTCTGGGTATTCAAACCCTTAGCTCATCACTGAGCATTGTTACCACTTTTTCAGGTAGCCATCACCTTCAGGACATCTGACCAAGGTGCACATGACACTTTCTACACAAGCATCTTATCTGGCACTTGAGGCCCATTAACTCTCTTGTTACCTCTTACTAAGAAACAAGGCATATTATGACACAGAAGGCCCAATAAACAATTTCAATAAATAAAGCATCATAGCTCATACCTAGCTATGTTCATCATCTCAGGATACCTACATGGTTAGCACATATAATAACAGATATATCAATCATGTTTCAGTTCCATGCTATTCTAGAGGAACACCACTATTCCCTTACCAGGGTTAGGGTTTCCCATTTCATTTAAATCAGGGTTACTCATCCCCTTTGTTCAATTAGGACCAATGATTCATCTTTTCATTGTCCAAAATTAGGGTTTTCACACTATATAGTATAATCCAGAATTAGGGTTTCACACACCTTCACCCTATTTAGAATTAGGGTTCACTATTCACATCACATCACCCTAGATTAGGGTTTATATTCAATAACCCACAGTTAGGGTTTACTATTCATCCTAATTAGGGTTTTACATTAAAATACCCTAAATTAGGGTTACTCATGTCATTACTCTGAATTCATATCACATTATCCTCCTAGATTAGGGTTTCACTAAGAATTGCCCTAAATTAGGGTTTGAGTTCATCAATTATCTCAATTAGGGTTTTATGATCTCTTCCTCAAGGATCATACCCTAAATTATACATCATACGTATTTTGAGTGTGTTGGGCTTGATTGCTACATGATTATTTTTCATGTAAGAATCTCTCTTTCTCATCCTCTTCTAGGATGTCTAGAAGATTTAATCAATTGAACCTTCAATTACATGAGATGTCCAAAAGAATTGACCAATTGAATCTTCAATTACATTAGATATCCAAATGGGTTAACCATGTTGAACCTCAAACGGTTTTGGTTACTTAGACCCTAAACGGTCTTGGTCTTTCAAAATTCAAATGGTTTGAAACCGTTTAAGCAAGAAATTGTTGAAACCAAATGGGCTTGGGTCTCCAAACGGTTTGAGACCGTTTGGACCCAAACATTCTTGAGACCATTTGGACTCAAACGGTCTTAAGACCGTTTGGTCCAAACCCTCTCAAAACAGAAAGGACCAAAAAGTCTTTTCAACACTTAATCGATTCAAGGTTTTCATCAAAGAACTGCCTATCAACTGATTCCCTGATTCATTCATCAATTGAACTATTGAATCATCCTTCTATTGGATCATCAATTAGGGTTTTGAACCCAATTGAACTAGGTTTTATAATCAGGAAACCATCAATGAGGGTTTTGAAATCGAGGAACCATCAATGGTTATCATTATGGAACTAATCCAATTGAAATCAGTGAATCATCATCAAGTTATGATATGACCTGACCTCAAACGGTCTTGAGGTCATTTGGATGACCTCCAAATGGTCTTGTGGTCATTTAGATGACGTCTAAATGGTCTTGAGACCGTTTTCTTCATCATTCATTAAAATTTGTGAAATCTAATTAGGGTTTGCATCATTGGAGTGATCATCAAATTAACTATTGATTGTAGTTCAAATGTATATCTTTAACTTTTCAATTACTCAAACACTCTCAACCCTAGACCTCCAAACGGTCTTGAGACCATTTGGGCAAATCAACCCAAACTTTTAAATTAAACAATTGCAATTTCAGCACTTAACCCGATTAGGGTTTCTAATTGGAGGATTGTACATATATTGAATTAATCAATTAAACCCATTAGATCATCTTCCAACACTTACTAGGGTCCTTACCTCAAACGTTCAACCCATCCAAATGGTCAACTCATCTAAACGGTTTGGGGTCCAAACCTCCAAATGGTCTGCAAACCGTTTGGTCTCCAAACAGTTTGGTGAAACTATTTGGACCAAACTCTTGAAACCGTTTGCAATGCAAACTTGTTGGAATGCGTGCCTAAGATGATGTTATCATCATCAAGATTTAGTCCATCGATAACTACTACCATTATCATGGTAATTGCATCAATTAATCAAAGAAATTGCAAGAAGAGCAATTGAACATAATTGATTGAGAAATTGAATTCAATAACAATGAATAGGGATTCAAGTTATATAACATGCCTCCAATTGAGTTTCAAAGCTTGGAGCTTCATGTCAACAATGGTGGAAGGATCTTTTTCCACACCACAAGGTTCATTCCTCAAGCTTTTGAGTGAAAAGGAATGGTTAGAAGTGAAGATGGGATCGAGATAAGAAGAATTCATGCATTTATTTGTGATTTCCACCATGAAATCAAGATGAACAAAGTTCAAGAAGCTTACCAACAGGTTGGGGATCATCTTGCTGCTGTCCCTAGATTCCTTGATCGTTTTTGCAAGCAAAGAGAAGAAGTGGATTCGAAAAAAGTCCTTGATTTGAGTGGTAAAGGGTGCTTTTATAAGAAAATCAATGAGAGAGAAAATGCCTCATGCAAATCCTTTAAATCCGAAATTGTTGCCACATCCTCCCCCTTGGTTTCTTGAATGCAAAGGTACCTTTATATCCACCGAAATACCTTCCATTATCCATGAATTAAGGGAAAAGAAATTAAGCACCTTAACCTTTATAATATTAATATCCATAAGTGAGTGGATAATTCTGTTTCGTTTCATAATGTGAGTGGGTTCTCCACTCACGTTGATATTTCCTTTGCCTTTGTAAGGAACAAGTACGTCCATTTATTTGTATTTCAACCAACACAAATTTGGTTAAAGAGCAATCTATTTAATATAATTATTTTTGCATTATTTCAATTATCCTTAAATCTTGATTATTTTAATATCAAGATTCTCTCTCCTACAAAGTAGCTCAAATGAGATGCCCCTCTCATTTTCTTGGCTCTAAAAGATGTCAAGAATATTAAGGACCTTATTGAATTAGTAAATTGCATATTGAACCCTGGGTTTTGGGTAAATTGCACATTACACCAAAACTAGGTTTTAATACACAAACATTGCTTTATCAGCTCTTTCTTGGTACTCAGGCTTTCACCAGCCATACCTCTGCATCTCTTCATTCCCATGATGCTTCAACACATGAGGAACATATTATCATGCACAATTTGCAATTGAACCCCTTAACTTGGGTATTTTGCACTTTAGTCCAAACAAGCAAAGCATTACTTTCAACATTATTCAAAATTGACTAAAATTGAATTATAAGTTCCTCTTGAGCCTTAATTACTTTTCAAAAGATAACATAAAGCATATAATTATCTTTCTTAATCAAAACACCTAGGGTTAAAGCATAACCCAGGTCAGGGATGTTACAAGTTATCCACCCCTTACAAGGATTTCGTCCCCGAAATCATCAATGAAAACATTAAGAGAAAAGAGTAGGATATTTCTTCCTCATATCTTCCTCTAGCTCCCATGTAGCTTCTTCCATGCCACGGTGATGCCAAAGAACTTTTACAAGACAAATGTCTTTCTTTTTTAGCTTTTTAATTCTTCTGTCAAGAACCAACACAGGTCCTTCAACATAAGATATATCATCATTTAGTTCTACTTCCACAGGTTGTAGAACTAAATCAGTGTCAAGATGACACTTTCTCAGCATAGAGATATGGAACACTGGGTGCAATCTATGCAACTTAGGTGGTAACTCTAACTTATAGGCTACCTTTCCCATCCTTTCAATGATCGGATAAGGTCCCATAAATATAGGATCTAACTTCCCCTTCTTTCCAAATATCAGGATTCCTTTCCAAGATGAGACCTTGAGATATACTTTGTCTCCAACCTAGAATTCTAAGGGCCTACGACGCTTGTCAGCATAAGATTTATGTCTATCCTGGGCAGCTTTCGACTGTTGTTGTATTACTTTAATCTTCTCAGTTGTTTGTTGTACTAGCCCAGGACCCAAAAGTTGATACACTCCTATTTCATACCAACATAAAGGAGATCTACAACGTCTACCATACAATGCCTCATATGGTGCCATCTCAATACTGTGCTGATAGCTATTATTATAAGAAAATTCTATCAAGCTCAGGTGTAGATCCCAACTTCCTACAAACTGAAGGAAACATGCCCTAAGCAAGTCCTCCAAAGTTTGTATAGTCCTCTCTGACTGTCCATCTGTCTGGGGGTGAAAGGTTGTACTAAACCTTAATTTTGTACCCAAAGCTTTATGAAGTCGTTCCCAAAAATGACTCGTGAACTGGGGACCTCTATCAGAAACAATTGTAGCTGGAACCCTGTGCAAATGCACTATCTCATCTATGTATATCTTTGCAAGCTTCTCAACTGTGTAGGTTGTTTTGACAGGTAAGAAATGTGTTGTCTTAGTCAACCTATCAACTATCACCCAAATGGAATCATGACTTTTGGCTGTTCTAGGAAGACCAACCACAAAGTCCATGGTCACATGATCCCATTTCCACTGTGGTATAGGCAGAGGTTGCATTGTTCCTGTGGGATTTTGATGTTCAACTTTAACCTGCTGACACACCGGACACCACATAACAAACTCAGCAATGTCTTTCTTCAATCCAGGCCACCAATACATATCTTTTAAGTTATGATACATCTTGGTGCTCCCTGGATGCATAACATACATTGAAGAATGGGCCTCTTCTAGAGTTAACTTTCTTAAGTTGTCAGCATCAGGTACTACCATCCTACCATGGTAATAGACTACCTGATCATATGAATCATGGAAACCATCCCGTTTCTCATTACCATACTCGGACTTAATATGTTGAATCACAGTATCAGCTTGCTGTGCTTCCTTAATCTGCTGCCTTAGAGTAGGTTTCACCTGCATCTCAGCTAACAGCCCGGATAATAACGATACTTTAAACTATATATTGTCTTTCCTTAAAGAGATAAGCATATCTCTTTTAGAGTATACTAAGGAGTTCAATTGTGCTTTGTTTAAGGCCGGTGTTGCTGATTTTCTACTTAGTGCATCAGCTACCACATTGGCTTTTCCTGGATGATAATCAATTGTACAATCGTAATCCTTGATTAACTCCATCCAGCGGCATTGCCTCATGTTTAGCTCATGCTGAGAAAAGATATATTTTAGATTCTTATGGTCTGTGAAAATTTGGAATGTCTCTCCATAGAGATAATGTCTCCAGATCTTCAAGGCATGGACCATAGTAGCTAGCTCTAGATCGTGTGTCGGATAATTCTCCTCGTGTTTCTTAAGTTGTCGAGAAGCAAAAGAAATCACTTATTTATCCTGCATCAACACACATCCTAGATCGTTCTTAGATGCATCACAGAAGACTATGTACCCCTTTCCCTACTCAGGTAACACTAACACAGGTGCACTGGTTAACCTTTCTTTCAGCAACTGGAAAGAGTGTTGACACTTGTCATTCTAGACAAAAGGAACCTCCTTCCTGGTCAACTTGGTCAGGGGTAAAGCTAAAGAACTAAAGTTCTTAATGAACCTCCTATAATAGCCTGCCAACCCAAGAAAAATATGAATCTCCGTCGGTGTCTTTGGCTGTTCCCATAGCAGGACAAATTCTACCTTTTTAGGATCAACACGAATACCTGAGGCAGATATTACGTGTCCTAGAAAAGAAACTTCTGGTAACCAGAACTCACATTTGCTAAACTTAGCATATAACCTATGCTCTTTTAGTAAAGTCAAAGCTTGACGGAGGTGCTTCTCATGTTGTTGAGCATCTCTACTGTAGATCAAGATATCATCTATGAAGACTACTATGCACTGATCAAGAAAAGGTCAAAAGATTCTATTCATGAGTTCCATAAATGTAGCTGGTGCATTAGTTAGTCCAAACGACATAACTGTGAACTCATAGAGACCATACCTTGTCCTAAAGGCAGACTTAGGTATATCATTCTCCTTAATGCACAATTGATGGTATCCCGACCTCAGATCTATCTTAGAAAAGATAGTTGCACCACGCAACTGATCAAACAAGTCATCGATCCTTGGCAGATGATACTTGTTCTTTATAGTTACTTTATTTAACTGTCGGTAGTCAATGCATAACCGCATCGACCCATCCTTCTTCTTAATATAAAGGACCGGAGCACCCCATGGTGAAGTACTCGGTCGGATAAAACCTTTCTCAAGCAACTCCTGTAGTTGTTTCTTGAGCTTTGCCATCTCAGCAGGTGTCATTCTATATGGCATTTGTGCTATGGGTTGCGTGCCCGGGATTAGGTTAATCTCAAAATCAATCTCTCGAGACAGAGGAACACCTGGAAGTTCTTCAGGAAATACATCTTCAAATTCCCTAACTACCAGAACTTCAGAAGGATGAGGGCTCTCCATTGTGGTATCTACTACATGTGCCAAGAATGCAAAGCATCCCTGTCTCATCAACTTCTCAGATACCATAGATGACACTAAACAGGTTGGAAGAATCTTTCTATCTCCCTGAAAGATCCATGTGTCACCATTGTCTGTGAACACATCCTGCTTGGAACCACAATCCAAGACAACATTATACTTCTCTAAGGTGTCCATTCCTAGGATTATATCAAAACCATGCATCTCAAGTGGTATAAGATCCACTTGAATGCGATGTTCAAAGAAGGAAAGAGTGCAGGGAGAACACACCTCCCGCAACACTGCAGATCCTGGTAAAGGGGTTTCTAGCATCAAACTATCTGTCCTATGACTGACACTCATGTTACAGTCATGAATCACTTCTCGAGTGATAAAGGAATGTGTAGCACCCGGATCAATTAACACAGATACGAAGCAGGATGAAGACATATCAGAATAAAATAGTTCCATCTGACCTGTCACAACCCGAGGGTTGACTACTGCTTCAGGCTAATTCATGGCATAGAATCTAGCCATTGCTTGCTATTGGCCCTGTGCTTGGTTGTTGGGTGCCGGCGATCCATCTTGGGACGCTGGTCCACACCCTCTAGTGTTATTACTGAACTGTCACCTCTATGAGCCTTTCTGACTATGCCTCTGGGGTTGAGTTACAGTTCTGACTTTCTCAGGACAATCTCTCTTCAACTGTCCTGACCTCCCACACTGGTAGCAGTTGTAACTTCCCAAACTCTGCCTGGGTGGTCCTGTCATTGATGTTGATGTTGTACTGGGGGCTCTACTTGGAGGAAAACTATGAACCCTACCCCTACTTGACGTCTACTGCGTCGGGGTATTAAACCTTGGCGGCGGTGGTGGTGTAGAGAATCTCGGTTTCTTGAAGCCCTTGGACCCTTATCCTTGAAACTGGGGATACATTTTCTTGTTACTGGTCTGTCACTTCTTGATCACAGACCTTTCAATCCTCCTCACGAATTCCACAAAAGTGGCAAGCCTCTCCCTATTCTCCAGAGTAGATATGGGAGTGGTCAACTCAGCGTTCAACCCCTTCTCGAAATGTAAAATCCTCTCCTCATCAGTAGCTGCCATGTGTGGACAGAACCATAAAAGCTCCATGAACCTAGCTTCATATTCGCTAATGTTCATCTGTCCTTGCCTCAACCTATCAAATTGAGAGATCTTCTCATCTAGATACGTCTTAGGGAAGTATCTGGTGACAAATTCACATCGGAATTCATCCCATCCGACTTCAACTCCTGGTCTTTTTCCTTCCTCAATGGTCCACCAATGACCAACACTCCCCTTCATAAGGTATACAGCATGCCTCACCTTCTCAGCTTCTGGGATGTTGAGGATTCTAAAAGCTTTCTCCAGCTCCTTCAACCATAAATATGCATCAGTGAGGTCATCTGTGCCAGCATACTCTGTGGATCCCACCCGACGAAGCCTTTCAAAGGTCTTGCCATCTCCTTGTCCTTCATGGTGGGTAGGTGCCCTAGGTGCAGGTAGTGGCATCCTATCAGTCATATGAGTCATGGCTGCCATAAACTGTCCAAACATGACTTGGAAGGCTGGGTTCCCCATATCCACTTGATTGAACTGGGGTTTTTTAGGTACAGGCTCCTTCCTATCTTGGTCTCTTGCACCTCCTCCTAGTGCAGCAACGCTTCTCTCAGTAGCATGTTCGTCATGTGATCCAGACATCTTCAAGTTCTTCTCCTCCTATATGAGCAGAAGACACTATCAGATAAACTGGAAGACACTTAGAACAGACTCAACGACCTTAATCCTATGTCTCTGTAGACTCAGCAAACCTAGATCTCTAATACCACTAATCTTGTGGTGAACAAACCGGTCTTAACCAATTAAACGAGATTAACTAATGCGAAAGCATATCGTTAGCAACAGATTATTGAAAATCACTAAAAATTAAAACCATTTACAAAGAGATCCATTCTTAGGAAAACTCTTTAAATAAGAACCCAAGTATTATAATTACATACATGTCCACATTGTGCATTCCATGTACCATCTCTTCTCAATATATATATATATATATATATATATATATATACATTACTTTGCCTTGATAAAAGCACAAGTAAAAAAATCCACGAGACTTAAAGACAAAATCTCAGATCGATTATAAAACACTATCTAATGACTCTTAGGACCTGAGAGTACATAGACGACGCATAGGACTTTATGTAAATAACTTGACAACCAATATTTCCACCTGTAGGATTATTGTTGTCCCTGTTGTTGTTGCTGCTGCTCTTCCCATGCTACAGAGTTTCTGCCTCTTTGACAGTGTCTACCTAAAAACATTGGATCCCACGGGGGTGAGACAATTATACAATTGCCCCAGTGAGATATATAACTCTCCGCCAAAAACATTATTGTTGCAGTTTAGAAGAAATAAACTGAGCAGTGGGATAATATACTTTAATGGTAGATAAATCAATATCTATGTAGATTAGAGCAATAATCTTATCCAAGTATTTCAGTTATAACTTGATAAGACAACATGTCTCTTATTCAATAAAGAACTAAAGAACATAAGTAACATTTATGTATCAAGGACATGCTAAGAAATATGACATCAACCAGTGGTTCTCGTATTTCAATCTTATGAAAATACGCTACACGGATGATTACATTTTTCAAACATATTTAAGCTCTGAGGAGATGAGGTATACCACTCATACTCCAACCGATAACTAGGAAGTCAAAACCGGTACCATACAAAGTCAGTGGAAGAGCCAACTTCTGTGACTTCCCACATCTCGGTCAGTGCGAGATCACATGCAGGACATCTTGTGTCTCCGCTACATAGCTTTCCAGTGTATAGTGGCATCTTCACTATAGAGATAGAATGGTGGCTTCACTCTCTTTGCAATCGAGAGATTTTGTGTTTACCTCCATCGATCCGACATTAACATCATCGGGATATTTGTGATACATCCATCCCAAAACATAAAATGAAGGATTGAGAGGTTTAATGTTTACCTTCCATCAATTCCCTCATTAGGATGTAAGGATATTTTCGCCCATCGACCCCCACATATTCAAAATATGCGAACTCCAGGAGATCTCGTAAGAAAACCTGTTTCACCATCACCAACTACTGACGATGATGGATCTATGGTCAGAGCACTACATGAATATCATTTCACTTGATTAATTAAGTACATTATCATATTCTTTTAACATCAGTCCAGTTTTCAATCATAACTTATTAGAACAAAATGCTATAAAGAAACATGTATTGTTTTCATCAGTTACTTCTCAGTCTTTTAAAGACATTGGGATCTGAATCCCTCATTTCAAGCTCACTTCCATAAACATATGGTTCTGGGTATTCAAACCCTTAGCTCATCACTGAGCATTGTTACCACTTTTTTAGGTAACCATCACCTTCAGGTCATCTGACCAAGGTGTACATGACACTTGCTACACAAGCATCTTATCTGGCACTTGATGCCCATTAACTCTCTTGTTACCTCTTACTAAGCAACAAGGCATATTATGGCACACAAGGCCCAATAAACAATTTCAATAAATAAAGCATCATAACTCATACCTGGCTATGTTCATCATCTCAGGATATCTGCATGGTTAGCACATATAATAATAGATATATCAATCATGTTTTAGTTCCATGCTATTCTAGAGGAACACCACTATTCCCTTACCAGGGTTAGGGTTTCCCATTTCATTTAAATCAATGTTACTCATCCCCTTTGTTCAATTAGAACCAATTATTCATCTTTTCATTGTCCAAGATTAGGGTTTTCACACTATATAGTATAATCCAGAATTAGGGTTTCACACACCTTCACCCTATTTAGAATTAGGGTTCACTATTCACATCACATCACCCTAGATTAGGGTTTATATTCAATAACCCACAGTTAGGGTTTATTATTAATCCTAATTAGGGTTTTACATTAAAATACCCTGAATTAGGGTTACTCATGTCATTACTCTGAATTCATATCACATTATCCTCCTAGATTAGGGTTTCACTAAGAATTTCCCTAAATTAGGGTTTGAGTTCATCAATTAACTCAATTAGGGTTTTATGATCTCTTCCTCAAGGATCATACCCTAAATTATACATCATACTTATTTTGAGTGTGCTAGGCTTGATTGCTACATGATTATTTTTCATGTAAGAATCTCTCTCTCTCATCCTCTTCTAGGATGTCTAGAAGATTTAATCAATTGAACCTTCAATTACATGAGATGTCCAAAAGAATTGACCAATTGAATCTTCAATTACTTTAGATATCCAAATGGGTTAACCATGTTGAACCTCAAACAGTTTTGGTTACTTAGACCCTAAACGGTCTTGTTCTTTCAAAATTCAAACGGTTTGAAACCGTTTGGGCACATTGCCCTTGAAACCGTTTAAGCAAGAAATTGTTGAAACTGAATGGGCTTGGGTCTCCAAACGGTTTGAGACCATTTGGACCCAAACGGTCTTGAGACCGTTTGGACCAAACCCTCTCAAAACTGAAAGGACCAAAAAGTCATTTCAACACATAACTGATTCAAGGTTTTCATCAAAGAACTTCCTATCAACTGATTCCTTGATTCATTCATCAATTGAACTATTGAATCGTACTTCAATTGGATCATCAATTAGGGTTTTGAACCCAATTGAACTAGGTTTTATAATCAGGAAACCATCAATTAGGGTTTTGAAATCGAGGAACCATCAATGGTTATCATTGTGGAACTAATCCAATTGAAATCAGTGAATCATCATCAAGTTATGATATGACCTGACCTCAAACGGTCTTGAGGTCATTTGGATGACCTCCAAACGGTCTTGAGGTCATTTATATGACCTCTAAACGGTCTTGAGACCGTTTTCTTCATCATTCATTAAAATTTGTGAAATTTAATTAGGGTTTGCATCATTGGAGTGATCATCAAATTAACTATTGATTGCACTTCAAATTGATATCTTTAACTTTTCAATTACTCAACCAAACTCAAACCTAGACCTCCAAATGGTCTTTGTTGACCTCCAAATGGTCTTGAGACCATTTGGGGTGACCTCCAAATGGTCTTGAGACCGTTTGGGCAAATCAACCCAAACTTTTAAATTAAATAATTGCAATTTCAGCACTTAACCCGATTAGGGTTTCTAATTGGAGGATTTTCCATATATTGAATTAATCAATTAAACCCATTAGATCATATTCCAACACTTACTAGGGTTCTAACTTCAAATGGTCAACCCATCCAAACGGTCAACTCATCTAAATGGTTTGGGATCCAAACCTCCAAACGGTCTGCAAACCGTTTGGTCTCCAAACGGTTTGGTGAAACCATTTGGACCAAACTCTTGAAACCGTTTGCAATGAAAACTTGTTGTAATGCGTGCCTAAGATGATGTTATCATCATCAAGATTTAGTACATCAAAAACTACTTCCATTATCATGGTAATTGCATCAATTAATCAAATAAATTGCAAGAAGAGCAATTGTACATAATTGATTGAGAAATTGAATTCAATAACAATGAATAGGGGTTCAAGTTATATAACCCGCCTCCAATTGAGCTTCAAATATTGGAGCTTCACATCACCAATGGTGGAAGGAGATTTTTCCACACCACAAGGTTCGTTCCTCAAGATTTTGAGTGAAAAGGAATGGTTAGAAGTGAAGATGGGATCGAGATAAGAAGAATTCATGCATTGATTTGTGATTTCCACCATGAAATCAAGATGAACAAAGGTCAAGAAGCTTACCAATAGGTTGGGGGTCATCTTCCTGTTGTCCCTAGCTTCCTTGATCATTTTTTCAAGCAAAGAGAAGAAGTGGATTTGAAAAAAGTCCTTGATTTGAGTGGTAAAGGGTGCTTTTATAAGAAAATCAATGAGAGAGAAAATGCCTCATGCAAATCCTTTAAATCTGAAATTGTTGCCACCTCCTCCCCCTTGGTTCCTTGAATGCAAAGGTACCTTTATCTCCACAGAACTCCCTTCCATTATCCATGAATTAAGGGAAAAGAAATTAAGTACCTTAACCTTTATAATATTAATATCCATAAGTGAGTGGATAATTCTTTTTAGTTTCTTAATGTTAGTGGGTTCTCCACTCACGTTGATCTTTCCTTTTCCCTTGCAAGGCACAAGGACTTCCATTTATGTGGATTACAACCAACACAAATTTTGTTAAAGAGCAATCTATTTAATATAATTATTTTCGCATTATTTCAATTATGCTTAAATCTTGATTATTTTAATATCAAGATTCTCTCTCCTACAAAGTAGCTCAAATGAGATGCCCCTCTCATTTTATTTCCTCTAAAAGATGTCAAGAATATTAAGGAACTTATTGAAGTGGTAAATTGCATATTGAACCCTAGGTTTTGGGTAAATTGCACATTACACCAAAACTAGGTTTTAATGCACAAACATTGTTGTATCAGCTCTTTCTTGGTACTCAGGCTTTCACCAGCCATACCTCTACATCATCTTCATTCCCATGATGCTTCAACACATGAGGAACATATTATCATGTACAATTTGCAATTTAACCCCTTAACTTGGGTAATTTGCACTTTAGTCCAAACAAGCAATGCATTACTTTCAACATTATTCAAAATGGACTAAAATTGAAATATAAGTTCCTCTTGAGCCTTAATTGCTTTTCAAAAGATAACATAAAGCATATAATTATCTTTCTTAATCAAAACACCTAGGGTTAAAGCATAACCCAGGTCAGGGATGTTACAGTTACATAGAAAGGGAAAACTAAAGTTTGCAACATAAAGTAAATCTATCTATAAATCCTCCAATAAACTTTAATCATCCTTTTTTGGGTTTCATCTTCTATGGAAGTCCATTTCGTCAGATAATTTGCAAATTAACCTAAAACAATGTGAAACAAAGTGCAGTCAGTATATCTCTATACTGAGTATGTGGGGGAAAGAAAATATGTGCTTGTAGGTTTTACAACATAATCAACCATAGAAGAAATTATTATTACATAATCAAACTTGCATTTTCTTTTATAACTTCACAACCTGTATTTTCTCAATCTCTATGGTGTACCCTCTCGTAAGGGGATTCTTTGTGGGGGTCTCTCTCTTTAGGGTTTGGTCCACATACTGGACTCTCATAACTTTCCCTCACTCGGGCTTGGTTTCATATCAACCTTCCTTTCTGGGTTTGGCATGTCAGTGATCTTCCTATTTGGGCTTGATCACCAATCATTGCAATGACTCCTTCCTCCCGTATGATCATTCAACTCAGTAGAGATGTCCTCTTGGGTCCGAGCAAGTTATGTTCATATAAGATAATACACCTAGGGCCTTATAGTTTGCAAGAAATAAATAAAAAACCAAGAAGTTTATTGCAATCCCTTTGGAAAACTTTGAAGACCTTAGAAGTTGATAAGATGAGTATTCATAGTCATTGCCACACACCTTTCCTAAGGGGTGACTGAATTTCCAAGTAATCAAGAGAAGATGCAACCAATCAAGCAATCAACTTATAATTAATGTATAACACCCAAGTATTACTTTTATGCTCACAAAATATCTGTTATGACTGACTTGAGCTCTAAGTTAGGGTTTTGGGGTCAAATTAGGGTTTCATTAGGGTTAAGATTCCCAAACCCTAATTATCACATATTAAGGCTCTTAATTTAGGAAACTGTAATTTTGGTAACATATGAATCCTTCATCCTACATTAGATCTAAGTGCTCTTTTTATCAAATTATATCACACTTTACTTATTAAGACTAACTAATCAAGGTATGTAAATCAATTTCATGAGATTAGGTATGTGTTAAATATCACCAAAGTATTCATCTTCATGTAATTTTGGAATTCAAGATAGATTTAGGTAAAGAAACCTACTTTATTGGATTCTATGCATTTTTCTAATGAAAATCATATATAGGTTTGATATATTTGGACCTACTAGTGATTTACTAGAATTATTGCAAATCAATTCCTTTTGCACTGATCTGGGTTGGCCACATTGGCAGCCGACCAGATAAAGTCGCGTCACTGGGTCAGGGTTGAGCCAATAGGCTCGCACCATGGTGGCACCCACACCCGCATGGATGGGTTAAAAAGATGAGGGTAAGGTATGTAATACCCTCACCTATACATAGATCCTAAGAGGGCCGGGTTAACTTTTCACCCGATCGTTGGCTTCTTCTTCACGAGTAGACGAGTCAATTCTATTGTTGACTTTGTGTGTTGGGGCCTTCGAGTAGTAGGAGAATGTGCAGGTCCCTTTGCCTCATGTCTTTGGACTCGTATATGGTCTCAATTACCGAAGAAGGTCAGAACAGAGAGAGGAAAGAGATGGGATTCCTTGGCAGTTGTAGCTGAAGGAAGAAGAGAAGGACAACATGTTCTTATGGTGGAATTGGAGTCTAGGAACGAGGTCAAAGATTTGTAGGGTCTCTCCAAGGCTGTCCCGGTCTTATAGAGGGCTCCTAATCCTTTTTACAGGCATGGCCCATAAGAGTTGGCTGCCAATGGAGTCTGGCTCTGTGCGTCAGTTGGGGAAAGTCCCTTTTGCACTCAAATCTAGGTCTTCTCTAGACCGCTAGACTCAGAATCATCCTCTAAGATCAATGGAAGGACTCTTGTATGTTCATATGGATCAGAGAGAGAGAGAGAGAGATAGAAGGGAAGGGGAATACAAGAGTCATTATAGCCAGTTTCCTGATCTGAATGGAGGTGGGAGACGATCCCTGGATCATTGATCTAGGATCTGAGGGTTGTAAGGTCATGCAACATTTAAAAGGGGTCGGCCCAAGTTCCCCAATAATATTAAATGTGACAATTCACATAATTATATCAGAACCATCCACTTCAGGAAAACTTAATAAATTCATATCTCTCTCCTCTTTTCTCCAATTGATCCCAAAATTTAAATGTAATTTTTTAATGATTAATCTTAATTTGGGTAAGAATTGGTGGCAAAACTCCAAAGTTAATTACCTTTTTCCTTGCCTCCAAGTATTTCCTTTATTTGAATTATTTAAGACACATAATAACATCCTTTGTTTGACCTAAACTTAGGAAGCAATCCTATTTTGGTATATTTTCTCATTGGGTACAAGATAGGCTCAAATAAATCTTATTAGTTTCCTTCACCTTGCCTTTCTAGAAATTCTAAAACAATTCCCGATTTAGTTATCAAGTATTCATTAATTACGAAAATTCCTTTATTGTTGAGTTTTCCACTTTTCCTTTAACCAACAAAAATGATGGATTATTGAAAACAACAAAATACATGAAATCTCTTCTATATTGGAGAAATTGCATTCTCAATCCAAAACTATCAAACAAGATATAAAAATTCCAAGATTTCTAATATGTCCTAAACAATCCATTATTTGCATTCAAATTTAGGTTATAATAGTGGAAGTATAGAAGAAGAACGTGAACATATTTATTAAAAACTTATAGTTCAATGGATAAAATTCAATGTAGAGATTACTGGGATAATGTAACTTATCCTAATTATTATAATGATAAATATTATCTTACAATTTTGGATAAGTGTAAACTGTTGATATATATGGAGTCAAAGACATCATTTAAAAAATTACTCTCCCTATCTAACTTAATTTGTACTTACCCTTTCATTACCATGTCCTATAGCTTAGTCTAATCTTCTTGTCTTGCCTTGTAGAATTTGGACTTATCTTTTTGGTTTAGTCTTATCTAGTCATATGGATGGTCTATAAATAAGACAAAAAGCCATATGTTACAACATGCTTAGGTTTAGTCTAGTCATATGGATGTTCTATAAATAAGACTAAAAGTAATATGTTACGATATGGCTTTCAGCGTCAAATTTGGGTGTCAAAAAGACATAGAAAGAGGAGATAGCCTAAGAGGGGGTTACAAGATTCCATTATGAGGTGGGTTGTGAGACTTTTGAACTTGCTTTAATAGAATTTGCGATCTTCTTAATCATTTATGTTTAACTCTATCGACAACGTTGTTCTTTCTTTGTGTATAATTGGATGGTTTTTCACGTATTGAATTTTTTGAACCTTATCAATATATTTCTTATAATAATTCATGACATATATAAGTATCTCCATATGCAACAACATAGAGGTGAAAGTACATACCATGTTCCATATTATGTTGGTAGTAATAACTAGATGTGTCATACCAACGTAACTGGATGAAAGGAGAATACAACGACAAATAAAGTTTGTCATAGGGTGAAGAACCCCGGTAAACATGCCCCTCAACTAAAGTACAAAACCATAAGTCTCCTGATTTTGATCTGTCTCTTCCAGCGATATGTTGTCCATTGATATTGCCTCTATATCCGCAGTGGTCTTGATGACCATGACACATCCTGAATGAACTTCATCTGCACAGAAGATGATCATTATAAATATTGTGTGCCATCTTTATGAGTTGTTCTCTAGTAGAGTTGCTATTATCATGGAATTGTTATTGTATGTATACAAAGTCTACTTCAGTTGGATTCTTATTTTGAGGTTTAATCAAGTAATTGAGCAACTCCAATCTAATCATGCTTGTTTGGTTTCAATTTTGACAAATATGCCATACAGTTCTACTGTTGCAAGGTAAATCAAAAGGGAGCAATCCCTGCCATAACCATACATAGCACAGCACCGTTGCCGAGCTTTAGGGATGGCTTTTTTGATGTCAAGTCCTACCGCCATTTACTCGTCCGTAGAAAATGCCGGCGGTACACATGTACGCTCTTTTGTCACTGCATCACTCGTCTCCTTTAAATTACTGTTGCTACCGGACATGCAGCATCCTGTCCCTATCTACGGCACCACGTGTTGTGGGAAGAGGGAAGAGGGAAGAGTGAAATCGATAATCCATTCCATCACCAAGCGTGAGTTACACTTTCACACACCCCGGTAAAAAGGTAAACTGATGAAAGGAGTAGGAAAGAATCATAGGAACTAGGAACGAGGAAGAGCGAGGTGAGAGTTTGGCAGGTGATCACTGACCTGTTGTGGTGGTGGTGGTGGGGGGCCGGTACACACTCTCTCCTCTCTCTTTGTCTTTCTCTCTCTAGCTCATCATGCTGATGGTGGTGGTGGTCCTCACAATCACATTGTCACCACTCGATCTTCTTTTCACTCCCTTTTCTCTTCCTATGGTTCGTAGTTGGGAAACCCCCTTCGTCTCCCCCAATTCCGACTGACCAGCTCAAATCCCTCACCTCTTTCCTTCCCCCGGCTTGCTCCTGATCCCTACTCCTCCCATCCCTCGACACCCAATTGAAAAACCCAATCGGCCATGGACAGGAGGCAAGGGGAGACGAAGAGAGCAGGCGGTGGGTTTGGATTGTCTAAGCCCCACAAGGAGCTGCTGTTGCCACTCCGGGCTGACGCTGACGACACCGGATACGGGAAAGAAGAGGAGATGCTGCTCGTCTCAACTGCCGAGGCTGCCGCTGCTGGGTATCGTGCCGCTGAAGGTAGCAGCAGCAGGGGAATCGGTGGGGGAGTGGAAGATGACAAGAAACGGAGGCTCACTCCGCCTTTTACCTCGCCACCCTCGTCTTCCCTCTACGCCTCCCCTGCCGCAGCTCGCAGGGGAGGTGTTGCTTCTACTGTTTCTGCGACTGGAGGTGGATTGGGAGCTACTACCGCTGCCTCTGGTGTTCCCGCCTCGTCTCAGCCGTGCTGCCAGGCGGAGAGGTGCACCGCGGACCTCACGGAGGCTAAGCGCTACCATCGCCGCCACAAGGTGTGCGAGACACACTCCAAGGCCCCTGTGGTTGCCGTCGCGGGCCTCCGCCAGCGATTCTGCCAGCAATGCAGCAGGTGAGGGGATGGATAATGTATCTTACTACTACCTAATTCTCTGCCGTCGGGTTTTCAGGCGCCCAACGGCTACTGTTTCCTCTGGGCTTCTTTATGTATTTTTATACATCGGTACACTAAAATGTCTCCCTCATTCCACCTTCGCCCCCTCCCTGCTGATGAACATAAGACTAAGTAAAAGTGGCCCTGATTTTCACACTTAGAAACTTTTTATGAAGAGAGGCATCTACCTCCGTTTCCGTTACAGCTAATGTCAACTCACATTCAAAATCTTAGCGCCCCCACATTATAAAAAGGAGTCGTTTTTCCAGTAAAGCCAGTTGGAATGTGGAGTGATGTTAGCTCCAAATCCAACTTAAAAGAGCAAAATATATACTTTACCTCCCTTTCTCGCAGGTTCCATGAGTTGTCAGAATTCGACGACACCAAACGGAGTTGCCGCCGGCGCCTGGCCGGCCACAACGAGAGGCGCAGGAAGAGCTCCGCCGACTCCCAAGAGGAAGGCCCCAACAGCCGCTGTCGCCAGACTGACCATAACCGGAAGATCCAGATCACAATGCCGGGAGCTGCTGCTGCCACTCCCGCTTACAAGCACTTCCAGATCAGATGATCAAGCTTGCTCTCTCTCTTCTGTCAACTCCTGCTGCTCATTGATTGGTAACTACCGCTGCCCAGCTAGCTATTCCCACCCTGCTCCAGAAGAAACCAACTCCTTTTAACTATATAAGTAGTGCTGCTTATTCTATCGCGTCATGTCTATAATTAATTATCCATGTGATGATCCGAGAGTGAATGAACATTTGCTCGTGCGGCCATGTATGTAGTAGTGTCAGTGCTGTGTATCTAGTACTCATGTGTGTCCCTCACCTTAGCCTTATGTATTCAGATCATTTATATACATATATGTAATATATTGTTCGCCTAGTCTTCTTGCATCTCTAAAATAACGCTTGTAGGAATTCGAATTTTCCTTATCACAGTGACTTTAACGATGCTTACATTATGAAAAACAAAGGGAGCTTCGCATCGCCATTACAAAGAAAACGTACTGTAGAGACAAAAAAATGAGAGGGTAAGGGGGTAGGGGGAGGACCGATAGCATGAGGCATTATCCATAGTGGAAATAAGAGGAAATATATTGATCAATATTACTATGGGATCTCACTGAAAGTGATACATTACTAAATACGAGCCTTCGAAAAACTGCATCGTCAGACCCACTTTGAGGCTAGAGTCTTTAATCATGCTTTCTTTCTCGTATCTTGGTTAAACACCTCTATAGATCACAGTTGGTTAGGTACATATGTTTCACGTTGGTCTGCAATATGATAATGTGATGTGTGTGTTTACATATGTTTTAAGATGTGTGATATGTTGGTTAGGTTGATTTCGAGATTTGGTGTTTGTAAACCCTATTGTCATGATTTTTATGTGATTTTCAGGGTTTCCAAGTGTTTGATATGTATATGATGTGGTTGTGATTTGAGGAGTGGGCCAAATATGTGTAGGGATGTGTATCATGGTTATATGTACCCTAGTTTGAAATTAGATACATTTAGATGTGTTTAGTGAGGTCTAGGTTGGATTTTGGACATGTATGCAAGGCTTTAGCCTGACTATATAGGGATATAAGTATACCGACATATGACGCTAGTTTATTTGGCTAATCCACTAACCTATTAGGTGCGGCAAGCTAGTCTTAGATATGGGTATTACGTAGCTTTCCAACCTACCTGTTGGAACTCCTTGTGACCATCTAAATGGATTTTTTAGGGTTATTTCTCTTCTTTTTCGTGGGCCTTCTTTGGTGTTGTTCTAGGTTATTGATCATATTTTTCTTCTTGGTTCTTCTTCCTACTTCTTATCCTCTCCTTGGAACCAAGGATGATATATCGAATGTTTGGTCCATGGGTGACCAACTCATTTAGTTCTTCCATTTTTATTGCTTCTTTTGGTAAGATTGACATAAAACAAGGTGGATGAGGTGTTGTTGTGGGGAGACTTTGACTTCTTGTGGTCTTGACGTTGTTTTTGTCCCGTTCTTACACATATGTGAGCAGATATTTCCTTCTTTTTAATGATACATGAAAATAACATCTTTTTTTAGCCCAAATGGCTAATTAGGGTTTTCGATGCACAACTAATAAGGGCATGGTTTCCTTGATCACCATTTGATTATATCCTATGTTGTTGTAGAAAACAACATGAAATGTAGTTCATTCTCCTTTTTAGAATTTATTTGGTTAAATAAAATTTTGATTCTTATTTCTCTAATTTGCTTAATATGACACATGCTTCAGATTTAAGGCATGGTTGAGGTGATTTAGCTAATATGGCATGCTGTAATAAAATTTATTCTCAAATTACCTTAGTTCAACTATAGATAAGAAATTAGTGATGTTCATGAATCATATGTAACCTTATTAATGAATCTATATGGATTTCCTTCTAAGTGCATGGAAAACCCTAATTGACATTGATACATAAGTTTGACACATATGACATAAATTATTTTATAATAATTCTAGTTGTGGTATGTGTACCCTGAGGTTCATATGATAAGAAATGATTCCCTAATTGCAACAAAGATGTCAATTGTAAGGCCCCAAAACTTGTTTAATGAGTTGAACAAGCTTAATTACCATAATTTAATGCGTAGTGCATCATTAAGTTGATTAAGTTGAATTAAGTACTCACTGATGCAATTAGTGCTTTGATCGAGTGTTACAGTCTAATTAGCATGATTTCTTGCCTTGAGGTTGTAGAGGATCTCGTGCTTGAAAAGTTGCAAAAGAAATCGTTTCATTTGGACCTACGGAGAGAAAGTTATGAGGGTTTCAATTTCTGGGATTGAATATGCAATTTTTCCATTAATTAGCTTTATAACCTTTATTCTCCTTTCTCCCTTATCCCCTCACCCGATCATTTTCCAAAACAACAAAAGCGGCGCCCCAGGCAGACAGCTTGATCGGTTAGCTGAGGGCGACGATCGCAGGGCGATTTTAGGGCAGATCAGCTAGCTACCAAGCTTCGTCGACCTCCGCCCACTTTTCCTCTTCTCCTCCCTACCTCTTCTTCTTCTTCTTCTAGCAACCAACAGCTTGCCCTAGCTGTTTGGGAGGCCGACGCCCTACAACATCCATAGCTGCGTGCAGCAGCAATAGGGCGTCGTCTTGGGCGCAAAGCACTAGGAAACGACGCCTCCAACTCCGACCTTGAGGTTCTTGCAAGAATCTGAAGCCCTAGCCCTTGATTCAACTCCTAGCCGAGCTCCTCTCCCTCCTGTGTGAGTGACGCTGCTACTGCTTGTAGCAGGTTTGAACCAGAGATGTTGGGCGCAGCTAGCACCTTCAATGGTGTCCTTTAGATCCGACCTTGAGGTCTCGGTGAGTTTCCATAGCTCCCAGCCACGTTTGAGATCCTAGCTGAGCTCTCCGCCAACCTGCTGTGTGCGTGAAGCAGCTTGATACAACAGGATCGTGAATAGGAAATACCAAAGGTTGAAGACAACCAAACAGGCCCTGGACACATTTCCAGACAAATCCGGACATCCCAAATCGCTGTGAGTAGAGTTTCTCTCACTTATCATAAATTAACTCTGGCATTTGAAAAGTTTTGGTTAATTGCGCGATTTTCGCTGATAAAAATAGTTATCAGGCATTGGGCAGTATTTGGCGTCGCCCGACTTTTTATTTCATAAATCGCTTCTTTACACTTTTATATGTTCTAGTTTATCATTTGATCAGTGTAGATTGGACCAGTAAATTTACATGGTTCATCGGAACCTAAATTGCTCATTTGATGAAGAAATGTGCTAGATGGACGAATTCCTAGCTTACTCTTGGATTTTCTACCCTACCTGCTCGAGATTTTCTTCTGTGCGAGGTTTCATCTTCGCATTAGAGGCAAGTTTTATAACTTGCTCCACGTTTATTGCTTACTATAAATTTTCTAGATCATGTTCTTGCTTGAAAATGATGATTCATGCACTAAAAAGCTATGCTTGACTTAGATTTCGATTTTTATAATGTTCCCTATTCTGATTTCAGTTATATATGAATATGTGATCATGTGTGTGTTAGCACTAAGGTATAATGTGACTTGGATCAAGTTGTTTTGACAACCTATGTTCACCCCTTAGGTCAGGTTTTGGACAAATTAGAACTTTAATGATCAACCAGTAAATACCCTACTGATGTTATCAATCAATGTTGACATTAGCTTGATATTTGATGCTGATTAAGGAATATAGCGTTGACCTAACAACCTATAGTGATTTAATGATCACTAATGAGGGTGGATCATGTCTCTATAATTTATGGTGAGTTAATTATATAGTTTTAGCATCAATTAATCCTTAGACCAATGGTTTCTCAGGTCTTGATGCAATGGTCAAACATATATTGTAATTGATGGTTTTAATATATGAACTTGACCCAATGGTCAAGATATAATGTTTATTCCTCCAATAAAGTGAAATTATGGATAATGTAATATGTTAATCCTAATAATGGGATTTAGATGATTTTCTTTGTATGATCAACTTAAGGATTTTACTTGTTGGTAATGGATGGCTTGTTCGAAATGAACAATTGATTGTGGGTTTTACCCTACTCTCAATGGAATTTTTGTGTTGTTAATCAAAGGATGTCTAGGGTTATATGGTGACTCGTTCTAGAGCACAAATCAAGGACTTCGTAGGTGGTTTATCCAAGATGTTTACTTATGTAAACAACCAATAGTCTTGCCTTTTAATCATCCAATGGTTCTGGATGGCATTGTGGTATAGTGATATGGGTTGAATGATGATGGAACAAATGGAGGGTTACCCTTAATAAGTTAGTCTTAGCTATTCATTCATATGAATAGAAGAGTTGATAAACATATTGTGTTGATATGTAACCCTAATGAGGTATAGCTTGTTATACCTAGCTTTAATATAACTAAATGATGGTAATTGGGTATGAATAGTCCTTGAATAACTAATACAACCATGGAGTACTCTATTATTGTTGAAACCCTAGTATGTTATAACCTGATGGTTACACCTTGATTTAGGTGTGGGCTCATACCTGAGAATAGTATGGAATGTAATGGTGATATTTCACCTTATGCATCCATGATCCAATGGGGATGCCGTGAGTTAGGGTTTGGATATAAGTGATGATTAGTAACATTGATATAATTTATCATGCTGAACCTAAATCTAATGCAATCAGATAAAGATGGGAATTCATGTTTAACATTCTTATATGATGGAATGATTGTAGAATAACCTCCTTACTATGATCATAACCTTGACATGTTAATTGGTGGTTATTATAACCACATGGTTGATACTTTCTTATGCTAAACATGTGCATAATGAATATGATGAGATTTAATCATATCTAGATTTCTTGCATGTTGATGTAATAAAGGAATGTTCTTAATGTTAATATAGCCCTGCTATGATTGTTTATGAATATCTCCTAGCTCATTAATGCAATATTGTGTTGATCTGGTATATTATATGTAAGTGATATTTTTGAGCCTTATTATAAGGCATGGAAAGATAATGATGATCTTATAGGGAATAAATGATGGTTTTAATGACCTTTGGGCATAGTTGATCCCTGAATGAGGTGTAATCCTCTTATGTTGATAAGGGTTGATACCCTGTGATATTGTGAAAAGGATTTATATCCTGTGATAGTATGATGGTCTTAATGACCTTTGGGCATAGTTGAGCCCTGAATCAGGTGTATTCCTCTTCTGTTGATAAGAGTTGATACCCTGTGATTTTTTGAAAAGGATTTATAGTTTGTGATAATATGATGACTAGTGTAGTCATGGGAATGGCAAGTGAATAATACCATGTGATGATGAGATGATAAATTATGTTTCATACATTTTATATCTTTTCAAGTTTTGATATTTATATGCTTGCTAGAAATGAATTAGGGTTTGTATGTCCACTTGTTTGATGCAACCTTAATTCACCCAATTGGCATAACTAATCAAGTGAAACTCTAATCATGTAGTGCCCTATGCCGTAGAACCATTTTCAGTGTCAGAACTTGCTGGATGGTGAAATGAGTATTCCTAAGGGAAACTCGGAGCGCATATTGTTGAATATGCGGGGGTGGCAGGTTGAGAATATATCCTTGTCATCCACAATGCAGATTGTAGAGGTTGGCTATGGTCATGCCTCATACATCTGATGCGATTGAGAACGGCTGCGGTCGTGTCTCTGTGGTTATAACATGATGTGATTAGAGGACAACTACGGTTGTACCTCCGTGATTGGGTTTGAATACCCTGGTTTCTAGTGTCGTGACTTGTACCAAGGTCAGACTAGTGGTTTTCAACTTGACTATATGTCGATGTGGTGGCAGCTTTGACTGATATGTCACTGCCTTTTTACTCGTACTGACCGAGGGGAAGAGATCTTAGGATACCGGTACTCCTAGATCTTGTACGGAACCAAATAGCCCTTCGCAGGGGTTGGTTGGACTTTGAATGGTACGATTCAAATTTCCCAGGGCATAATAAAAGATATAATACAACTGTATAGCATATCTATTTAGGGTTATACATGACGCTTCACATTGGATGATAACCCTTGTTTGTTCTCTTTACATAAAGATGATGCTTAGTACAATTAAGAGATAGTAATTATACTTATGTTGTGGATATGCATAAGACTGTAAATGTGTACATAGAGTAGTCATGCTTATGTTGATATCTATACTGCTAATCATGCTTATGTTGATAGCTTTGCTTATGATATTGATCTGTTCAAACTGTTAGACATGTTAATGTTGTTAGATATTCTTATGATGCTGGACTTATTCATGTTAATAGAGATAACATGCTACTAGACTTGCTTATGCTAGTTATGCATATGCTATTGAATCTCTTATACGGTTAATAAGGAAAATGATGATGGTCAGCTTGATGATGATAATTGTTATCTGCTCCTTTATGTATTTTGTTAATCATCAATATTGTTGATCTTATTTGTTATATCTGATTAAATTGTTTAACTGCTTAATTACTTAAAATGTTGTAATCAATAAACGTTGTTGATGGTTATATCTCTTGCTGGGACTGGGTCTCACCCTTGTGGTTCACCATATTTTTTTAGATAATCAGAAGTGACAAAAATAAACATGTAGCAGCCAAGAGGAGCTTTGGTAATGAATATTTGATAAAGTGATTAGATGTCTAGTGTGTCCTAGAGTCGTCCATGTACTCTCAAGTCCTGGCGAGACAAAGTTTGTATATAATGTTTCAAATGAATCAGACTTTTGTTAGCATATTAATGCTTTTTTGTGTGGTATAACATGGATACAAGAAAGATGTCGGGATCCTTCAAACGTTTCTGAGCGGGTGTTGATATTGAAATCGGTTTTAATTTCCCATATTTTTGGGTATGTGATTAATTAGTGATTGATTGTGTTTTACGTTTTGAGTAATCTCATTTCGCGTGACGGGTCCCCATACCAATGATGATGAAATCTTATATGTGATAATTCATGAGACCATTACCTAGTTTGTGAGATGAAGATATGTTATGAGATAAGTTGAAAGATGAGAGCTCTTGGTGTTTATGCATTAGTGATTAATATATTAGAATAATGATATGATATGACATAAAAGGTTTCTTTATATAACTGCTAGACTTATCCTAGTGCCAGTGGACCTAAATACAAGTGATTACTCTATGTAACCATTTCACTAGCCCACATATGTAATTAGAAAGATAACACCAAACGGTGAAAGAATATAAATTTGCGTCATGCCTAAGTAAAGCTGATGTGATTTCCTATGGGTTAACTTATCAGTTGTGTTTTAAATAGTTAACTTCTTAGTTTCATGGTCATACATTATTTTTTAGTCACGATCTACTCATATGTCCTAATGTTATAGTATAATTATTTTCTAGCATTTAATAGTTTAAACCAGACATGACATTTATACCAGTAGAATTATCTTGTAGTGTTTACTTTAAACATGCTAGGACATTTATACTTACACTATAACTCACATCCACCAATTTGGTATCATGTTTAACTATTGAGTGCAAGGTACCTACTCACTGAGGCAACAACTCGTATAAGTTGCTAAGAAAACCATTTAGTGTCTTGCTACTAGTAGTAGGAGGTCGTTTTGGACATGTCCAAAGTCTTGGGTCCTTTACTACACACTCAATTCATGGGTTGATGTTTGATAGTGATGGTATTTTATTGACTTCGGTTTTTCTTAGTTAGATAATACATGATCCTAATATTTGTGTACCCTCAAATTCACTTGGATCGAAACCCTAGTTTTCACCTAGAATAATAGTATGACAAGCACCATCTACAAACAAACATATCGTATTGTAATAACATTCAAGATTGAACCCAAAGGACACAATTTTTAAGCATAGTTGATCAAGTAACCAAATTAGAAATAATATTTATCCTAAAAGTTGATTGTTGATTGATTAAATATAATCCTAGTATAATAACTACGTGAAAATTATAATTATCAAATGGATGGAAAATTTAGGTTCAGAAAACTAGTTAAAAGTATAAGTATCGTACACTCTTTCACTAAATAGTAAACATACATGGATGAATAAATGTTGAGGCTAGGTAAATATAGTCCGTTTAGAATGAGGATTCTATCCAGATAGATATCACTCTAGGATCGTCGTCATGTTACCTAGAGATCATATACCCATATCATCATTAAACACCTATCCAAAGCTCTCTTAAAGGATTTAACAGTAAAAATAGATACCTAGATCATAGGCTAAAAGTTCTCTAACCTTAAAATCTAATAAACTTTCAAAAATGTTAATCAAACAAGACTTCAAGCGTTAAGTGATTGATTCAAAGCATATCAAGGTTCATATAGGTTGACATGCAATTAAAAGAACTATAATGATAGTGGGGCTACTCCACACACCCTAGCGAGGGGACTACTCTCTTATCATAGAATTAACAAGATCAACTAGGAAATTGGAAGAAACATACACCATCACTTAGGGGGAAGGAGAAACAACCTTGGTGCGCAACCTATTATCTTTGTGCTTGGAGATGAGGGTAGCTGATGGAGGAATAAGGTATGCCCTAGATGTTCATCAGGGTGAACTTGCTACCTTCCGTCTTATTTCTTAAGTTTAGACTCCTCTTAGTGAGACCACAATAGGTGGATCGATGGATGTTGGAGATGGTTGTTGCTTGGAAACTCAAGTATGGAATTTAGAACAACTTCTACATCACCTAGATTCCATATGGAGATGATGCAGCCCTATTTAGGGCTCCATCTTGTGTCTTTTTGCATATTAATCACATCTAAATATGCTAGAATGCAAGTTATTCCTATAATATGTGATTTCGTATCAAAGGAATGTATGGCTTCTTTTTGTGTGTTTTTCAGGCATTTGCACATGCATAAGATGAAAATGATAGAGAAGGAGAGGATACTTGGGTTTCTACACCCCG
The DNA here is from genome assembly GCA_963693085.1 of Alisma plantago-aquatica. NCBI lineage: Eukaryota > Viridiplantae > Streptophyta > Magnoliopsida > Alismatales > Alismataceae > Alisma > Alisma plantago-aquatica. The sequence continues at coordinate 331,405,823 of OY856414.1, forward strand.
AGATTGGACCAACATCATATAAAAGCATCCCATGGATGGGAAAATATATGTCCAAAACAAGGAGCATCCAATTGAAGGACTTAGGAGAAAAAATATGCAGTTGCGCCCTTAAAATGGGCCATGGTACATTGCCACGACCGTTGACAAAATGCTCAAGTCACAGTAGAAATCCAAGCTACAACAGCTCAGCCACCACTATCATGGCCATAAATACGGTTGTCATATTTTAGAGTCACCTAGGCCATGGTACCCTCCATGCCAATGGCGAGAAGCATCGACAACGACCACCCCCAACAAAACGGTTGTGGCCATTCCCTCCACCACGCCCGTGCTCAATGGCACAACCGTGCGACCACTCACCCACCACGACCGTAGTTCCCACCACGATCATGGCCACTAACCCCCCAAAGTCTCACTTTCATCTGAACCTTTATCCATTTCTACCTCACCCATGCCACTCCACCACGACTAGATTGACCTCCATCCACCAAGGCTGTGTTGATCACTTAAACCCTACCAATTTTTCCATAGCATTACCCAAATTTCTCGTACTTAACCTAGCGCTTCCCCACCACCTATATATATCGAGGTGGGGGATGTATCATCAGGTTACACCCCCTAGTATTCATTTCTACCTCCCTTAGCATTGAAGGAGATCTCACCTACCCCCATCCATCACCTACTCAATTTCCACCTTTCACCTCAAAACCCTAGTTTTCTAAGATTTTCACCACAAAACCTCATCTTTTTATGCCATCTACCTACTCTAGAGGGAGGTGCTCAAGCTACTTCACACAAGATGTGAAGAAGGAGGAGCTTCCATTGGATTCCATGGCCGTCTTCTTCTTTCTCCTTTCTCTTTTTCTACTTTGTTTGATCATGTGTAGCTAAGCCCTCTTGGTGGGCTATTTGGGGGATTAAATGTTACTTTAACCATGCTGGGGGAATATAACTTGTAACGAACATAACTTCATTCTATGACGATTGTATCTTGCTTCTATCTTCTTTCCCATTTTTCTACTTGTGATTTATGCTTCTAAACATGGATTGTTTGTTGTTTGATGCTTGAAAACACCTAGATTCTAGGGCAAAATGAATTGTATGTGGCTATCTTAGGAATTGCTCCCAAGTCTATCTAGTGGATCCCTAGCTAGCACCCTATCTTCCTATATATAAATCTCTTCTCCTAAAACTAGGTCTGAGATCTAAGTAGCTAGTGGAAGAGTGATTAGTGTAATTTCATAGAGTTTTTTAAAGGCTATATGATGAGTAACATGAGGTGAAACACCCTCATCTCTACTCCCCCTTCCTACCCCTGATTCTCAATTGCCCTAATAATAGTTACCCTAGAAACCTAGACTTTCTCAGTCCTATTAGAATTATACCTAAGCCCTAGTTCAATTGAGCCCTATAAGTTTGGATGGGGTGTGCAAGGGTGAAATTCCCCTACACACACTTTATACCACCCATAGCCAACTAGTAATTTAGGGTAATTCAAATAGAACTTATCTTATTGTTTGGTTTGGAAATCTAGAATGAAAAGATGGAATTTGCATTTTATATCATCCCTTGACTTGGATTCATGTGACATTCCCCCAAACGGCTCACTCTTTCCCTAACTTGTTTAAAATCTTAATTGGCTTTCTTACTAGTTCATGCTTGCTTATTTGCTAGTTTAATTACTTCCTAATCAATTGCCTTGTCCTTCGTAGTTAATTATTTTTAGGGTAGCTAGTGCTTTTTTGTGCTTGTTTAATCTTGTTAGTAGTCATTTAGGTCTCTAATCGCTTTAGTGTCTTAATTGCTAGTCTAGTGTAGTTGTGTACTCTTGCTTAAGTAGTTGATTTCCTTGTTAATTAGAGTTGCTTGCTTAGAATTAAATTACAGTTTTCTTGTTTAGTTTCCTTGCTTTCCTTCCTTCTTGAATCATTAGAGTAAACAAACCCCAAACCAACTTTGAACCCTAAGAACCGTGATCTCCACTTTAGCAACATAGCTTACTCTAACTAACCTCTAGTTCCCCTTCTCTCCCTGCGGATTGATCCTTACTTTGCCTCTTGTCTATATTATAACACAACTATGTGCGCTTACGGGTGAAGTGTGATTAGTATGAGTGAGTGTGTTAGACTAGGTCCTTATAAATATCAAAATATTCTAGTGTGTGTACTAAAGGCACATCTAATCCAAATTTAATGGGTTAGGAGTACCTCAAGTGAAACCGCACCAAGCTTTCTGGTGTCATTTCCAGAGAGTGAGGCGCTCGACCTAGCTAGTTAGTGTAGATTTTCTTTTCCCACTACTTCATCATTGCTATTATTTATTCTTTTTTTACTTTTGCATACTTGTCTTCTAACTTAGCTCTTGTTTCTTGTTTGTGCCTTGTACATGTGACAACTGTGCATGTTTGGGAGATGCTCAACTTCTACTGACTTGGTTCCATTTGATCCCAAGATAGGTAGAAGGAGACGTCAACACCTATGCAGACAACACCAAATGGATGAAATGGGAGACATGGATGATCAACGCCGTGAGGGAGGGGGATAAGATCCTCCACCACCACTCAAGCCACTCCATGAGTACTTCACCTTGGGGAACTACACATCTCACATTTCCACCCTAATTGACTAAATTTCGGGTCAACACTTCTCCAATCCACCATCCCTCCTTGGACTCCTTCCCACCTTCGTTGGATAACAAATACCCATATCACCACGTCAATGCATTTCTAGAGACATGCTCTACCTTCCGCACGCCTGCGACAACTGATGATTCTATTAGAAGAACCCTATTCCCCTTTTCACTCAAGGAGAAAGCTAAGGAATGTTACATGTCAAAAAAAGAATTAGTGACTTGGGTGGCTATGAAGAATGAGTTTTTGAAGAAATTTTGTCCTATATCCAAGTTGACGCAAATGAGGAGGTACATCGCTTCATTTACTCAGATTGAGAATGAGTCGTTTCATGAGATGTGGGAGAGGTTCCAAAAGCTTCTAAGAGATCACCCTCACCATGAGGTTCCAATCTAGAAACTTGTACAATCCTTCTACAGTAGCTATCTGAATTTGGTCAAATGGTGGTTGACTCCTCCTATGGTGGAACCTTCATGGCCAAGCCTCTAGAAGAATCATGGCCCCTCTTCGAGTATCTAGCAGAAAATGCACGTCACTGGGCTTCTAGCATGGGTGTGCATTGTGATCAAAACTAGGCTCTTCCTCCACCTTCTCCTCCTCGAGCTAGGGAAGATCAAAATCCCCAAATTATGAGATTCTTACTGACATGATGAACTTGATAAAAAAAATCAAGATCGAGGTTCTTCTAGCCACTCAACCAACTCTGTGGAAGCTATTTGTGAGGAGGTTCAAGCTCTTCAATCTTTTGAAAACTGCAACAACCAAGGGACAATGCCCAACACCTACCCTCCAGAGTGGAGAAATCACCCAAACTTCTCTTGGAAGAAAGGAAATGAAGGACAAGGACAACCAAGGCAGCACCAAGGGCTAAGGAACAACTCCAAGTTTGAAGAAGAGGTTCTTGGGAGGTTAAGAGGCCATGATCAAGTGAAGAGTGACATGTCTTCTCATAGAGAAACCATTGATCGGCTTGAACAAAGGCTAGACCAGATTTCCATGTCACTTGCCGGCCGCGAGGAAGGATGACTCCCTTTCCAAACCATGGCCAACCCAACCCGTAATAGTGGTTCTATGAGCACTTGTCAAGGTTCTTATTTCCCACCACAAGGACAAGTCACAACTTTGCAACAATACTAAGGAACTCCTCATCCATATGCTCCCCCACCCCCACAATCCAACTACAACTACTAATATCCTCCACCTCTACCACATTCCTACCAACAACCTCCTCCCCAATATCAACCCCTCCACAACAGCCACAACAACCACATCCACAACAACCTCCAGAACAACCACCCCCACAACCAACTTACATCCTCCAAAATCCTAATCTACATCACCAAAGACCACCACCACCATCATCATCATCCTCACGAGCCCCCCTCCCCATGAGAAAATGAGCATGGTGTCAATCATATGGGGGAAAAAGGATGTGGAATAATTGATGGAGAGGAAAGATAAAGTGACCAAGGAGCATGGTGGAAGGATGTGGTCAAAAAACTCTTGTGGAGATTCTAAGAGCGTTAAATATTTTGTTGTAACATTTGGTTCTTAAGAGTGCCAAGAGCATCAAAGTTCTTGTTGACCCCTTATTGTGAGAAAATACCACCAAGTGTCCCACCATTGCTTGAGAAGACAACACCATATGTCTCACCTCTGATTGTGGTAATGATACCAGTTGTACCATCATTTTATGGAACTGCCAAGGGAACAAAAAATCTTCTTCCTCACCATTGTACGAAGAGATAACACTCGTTGTCCCACCCTTTGTTGAACTGATAATACCTGATGTAGCACTTCATTTGGAGCTAATTACGCCCAAGCTCCACCTCATGAGATAAAAACTACCCTCATGCTACCCCAAGGCCTGCAAGTTGTTGTAGAAGATGTTGATAAAAGTGGAATTTTTTTCTTTGATTTTTTCGAAGGTCCTTCCACCCAAGTTAAGCATGGATATAATTGGAGCTTCTTAAAATCACTAAAATAAGTAAATACAAGCATCAAAACACTCATTTCCTTACTTAAAGATGTTTACACTGAGAAGAGAAAAATAATGGTGATGCCATCCAAGCAAATTATAGCTACAAAACATTTCAATTTCATTATGGGCAGCCACTTTCAAGAAAATAGGGGATATCTAGGTGTCCCTCTAATCCCTTGCTACATCCAACTACAACTCATCGAGTGTGCTCGCTCAAGCGTAAGCATCACACCTTATAACATATTTTTATGGTTTGGCATAGAAGAAATGAAACCAACAGATTGTGTTGTAATAATGGTTGATGGATCTAGTAAGATGCATACAAGCATGTTTCCAAATGAGATGGTATAAAAATGTTGCATTCCCTACTTATTTTATGATCATGTACATAAAGCCACTTGATGGAAAGGATTTTGTCATCTTGGGGAGCCCTTTCTTGGCCACAATTGATGCAGAGATCAAGGTATGTACATGTGCTATGACAATAACATATAGGAGGATGAAGATGGACATTTTTATGTTCACCAAAGAGAAGAGGAAAAAACGAAGTTATGAATATCTGTGTACCAACTTTGACTATAGAAATTTTAAAGAAGATTGGATGGCGAACAACTACTACCGATCATTGCATGTTCTTTGGAATGAAAACCATATTGTGAGAGCTTTGAAAAGGATCACATTTGAGGAAGATATAACACTTTGTTTGTGAACTCTTGATAATGGAAGAACAACAAGCATGTATGAAGGCTCTAAACTTAGCGCTAGTGGGAGGCAAGCCACGTTGGTTTGAGACTCTTTCTCTCAAACCTCATTTTCTTATGATACTTTAGTTTTTTCCAAAAAATACACAAACACCATACTTGATGGTTTTTCTATTTGTGAATCATTTTATATCAGGTACAATAGAGGATAGATGATGCATGGAAAAGTCAACCAAGGAGGAGATCAAATTTGAAAATAAAAATTGAAACTAGTGAAAAATCTATAGGGAAATGGCGAGCACGACCGTTCCACACAACACAATAACGTTGCTAACAAGTCAATATGACCGTTTTGTGAAACACGCCTGTGGTGGCCCTACCCCTGCTCACCCAATTCTACATTGATCACTCTACCTCTTGGCATTTGTTTACCACAAGTCCACACCCTCTACCCTACTACTATAAACTTATATTTCATGTTGAGGACAACATAGTATAAAAGTTTGGGGTGGTAGGGCGGTAAGCCCTTCATTTACCTCATTTTTCTCTATGTACCTTGTTCTAAATTTTTGTCGAGATGATAAAACATATAATTAACTCTTATTCTTGTCCATCCATACTCTGTGTGTTTAGATTTGCATTCATGCATACCATGTCGTTTAATTTCATGCATTTTGTGTAATTTTTCAAAATTTCTTGCTTTTCATGGCATGCATTACATCTCATGTATATTTTTGGTAATTTTTCTTTTTTAGTTAGTATTTTCTTGCTTTATGATTTTCATTCCCTAAATGTAGGTTCAGATGTGATTGAGTTCAAGTTGGCACCATTTTGGAAAATTTTGCCCAAATTTAGAATGTCTTTCCCAAGAAGCATGTTTTGACCTAATCTCCGCTATTTGAACTGAAAATCTTGATATATGACAAATGCATGCTACATTCCTATTTTGTATTGCTAAATGGTATTAATTTTAGACTTTATACATGTGAATCACTTCTCTCATGTTTGTGAATGGTTTGGCTGAATTGTGATTTGAGCAAGCTCTCAACGCTTAGGGCTTGAGAAATCACACAATAAAAGTATGAATTTCATGTTGTTCACTCATGTGGTGTGACATTATTTGATGAAGTGTTGGAATAATTTTCATGAAGGAGATTTTATGTTGAGAACCACACTACTGACCCCTCTTTGGCCTAACTTTTCTTTCTTCATCTTCTTACCTCTTTGCCTCATGAAAGGATGCTAAAGTGCACATATTCAACATTGGATACCTCAAAAAGTTTGGGGTTGCCATATCTATATCTCCCATCTTCACTCTCACTACCATATGCCCTATATACACCAAGGGAAAAAAGAAAGAAAAAAAATGCAAAAAGATAATAAAAGATGAGTATTCCTATGTAATAGCACTCCAATCTCTTTCTGCAACCCTTTCTTCTATTTCACACCCATTGAGTCAGGAAACATCAAACCTAGATCACTTCACCCTTTTTTCACAACCATGTGGGTCACATAGTGTGGTTTAATGTATGAAATTGAATGAATGAAAGTGAAACAACACTCTTAGTCATCATTGATTATCGCCACCATAAAAAGGTCTACCCGAAGCTACATGAAAGTCATATGGATTGATCGATCTTCAATGATCTATATTTGAAGTTTGTATGTTTAGTTCTTAGTTCATGATTGGTTAGTGAAAGTGGATAGGAGAGAGGTCAAACACATGTACTTAGTCACCATTAAGCCCATTTATTAATAATCATATGTTGCAATGCGTGTATCATTCTCGTTTATTGAAAGAAAATGAAGAGAGATCAAGTTGGAGCATGCTTGAGGACAAGTATGTTTTAAGTTTGGAGTGGTGATGCAGCCCTATTTTAGGGCTCCATATTGTGTCTTTTTTCATATTAATCACATCTAAACATGCTAGAATGCAAGTTATTCTCCTAATATATGATTTCATATCAAATGCACTTATTGTTGTTTTTTGTGTGTTTTTCAGGCATTTGTACAGTCATTGTACGAGAACGAGAGAGAAGGAGAGGATCTTTAGGTTTCTGCACCCCGATATTGGATCTACATCATCTCCAAGCATCCCATGGATGGGCAAAAAAATTTCCAAAGCAAGGAGCAGCCGATTGAAAGAGTTTGGAGCAAAAACATGCAGTTGAGCCCTCAAAACAGGCCGTGGTACATTGTCATGGCTGTGGCCCACATGCTCAAGTCACAATAGAAATCTGAGCTATAATAGCTCAGCCACTATGGTCGTGTACATCAATATAGTTGTGGCATTTCAGAGTCTCCTCAGTCGTGGCACCCTCCACGCCTGTGGCGAGAAGCATCGACAATGGCGAACCCTAGAAAAATGGTCGTGACCATTCCCTCCACCATGCCTGTTCACCATGGCAAGAACGTGCTACCACTCACCCACCACGGCCATAACACCCACCTCAATCATGACCACTGACCTCCCAAAGTCCCACTTTCATCTAAACCTTTAACCACTTCCACCTCGTATGTGCCACTCTAGCATGACCAGGTTGACCTCCATCCACTGCGGTCTTGGTGACCACTGTTGACTCAAGGTCAATTAGGTCAATGTTGACTCATGTCTAAATTGACTAAACCCGTGTTTTGATGATGACTAACCATTCCACATATTAGTTTCTAATGTCTCTACTTGAGTGATTTCAGATTAGGTATAGACACACTCCAATTGCCCTAACTTGCGCATATCAAATTGGAAAAAAGACAAGTCAAAGTCATACAAGTGCACGTTTTTGTAATATGATGTATATCCATTAGAATCATGTTGTAAATCACTTGTAATGATTGCATGACTTGTAATTAAGCTTAGAAAAATATCAGAAACACTTAGATCGAATATTAGAGCACTTTAGATGCATCTCAGAGAATCAATTATAGGCACTTGGTCGGTCGAGTTTCCCCAGCCTGAAACTCGACCGATCAACCTTGGTCGATTTTCTGAAGATTGCATCGGTCGAGTTGTGCACTCACAGAACTCGACCGATTGGGTAGTACGCCATTTCCAATTGAAATGGTCGGTCGAGTTTCCTCAGGACAAACTCGACTGATCCTTTGAACATCGGTTTGCCTCCTACTTGATCGGTCGAGTTACACCCATTAGAACTCGACTGATTGCACTGTACAGAAAAGTGCAGAAAAGCGTTTCTAGCCATTGTGGAGTTGCAACAAGTGAAAATAGATCCGTTGCAAGACACAAAATGGCTAGTTTTCGTTCACAAGTGTTCCCAAAGGCTAAGAGGCATCCCCAGCTATAAATATGACCCCTTGGGCTTCATTCTAAGGTTGAGCATTCATTGCAAACTCTTTGTGAGGTTCCTATTCTATAGTTGAGTGCTTCCTACAGCCTACTCTCTCTCTCTCTAAGCTTAATCACTTGCAACATCCATTAGAGTGAGTAGGAGATTTGTAAGAGAGCTAGATTTATATGTATATCTTGTGAGGCTCTCACTTCCACCACCTCCCCATCTCTCTTTTGCAATCATGAAGATGAAGGTTCTCTCTCTTATCCAAGAGAGGTGAAGAAGAAAAAGGGAAGGAGTCCCTTGGTGAAGATCAAGGCAGAAGACTTGGATCTAGAGTGGGTAAGCCCTTGGAGAAGGCAAAAGACTCAAGCTCAAGTAGGTAAGACCTTGGTGGAAGCTTCTTCGAGTGAAGGTGAAGTCAAAGGAGGAAGATCCAAGAAGAGTGGGTAATCCCTACAAGGCCGAAGACTTGTGCAAGAGTGGGTAAGTCCTTGGAGAAGGCTGAAGACTCTTGCAAAGTGGATAAGTCCTTGGTAAGGTTGAAGACTCTTTGTATTGGATAGGTAAGTCCTTTGTTGGTCATGTATTGTAAGTCTTATAAGTGAATATAAGAGTGCAATTGTTGGAAGTCCTAGAGGTTGACCTCTCTAGGCAAGTGGACTGACACACTTCTAGTTTGAAGTGTGGAACCACTCTAAATAGTTTGTCTAATTGGTGCATGTTCAATCTCTCTTATACTTGCTATGCATGATTTAGTTGCACTCAAATTGCCTATTTAGCAACCTTATCTTGTCATATATTTTGAAGGTTTAATGAGTTTTTTTTAAGTGCTTTCAGCTCTATTCACCCCCCCTCTAGAGCATCTAATCACCTATCTAGGATCCAACAAGTGGTATCAGAGCGGGTCTTCTCCAAGCATATTTCAACAAGTAGGAGAAGATGGGTGACTACCTAGGAGGGAGACTCTCGACCAACCTTCCAATCTTTGATGGGAGCAACTTCCTCTATTGGAGAAGAAGACTTCAATTCTACATCCAAGGATCAAGTCTCGAGATGTGGCAAATGGTGAACAGCCCATACATTCTACCAAAGACAAATATTGAAGAATGGGATGAAGCCACCTTGATGAAAGCAACCTTGAATGCTAGAGCCATGCACATACTATATGCCTCCATGACCCCCACCGAGTTCAACCGGATTTCCTCTTGTGAGACACGACCTATGAGGTATGGAGAAAGCTTTGCATCACTTATGAAGGGACAGATCAAGTGAACGAAAGCAAAGTCTACATGCTCAAAGGGATGTTTGAGAACTTCAAGATGGGAAAGGAGGAGAGATAGCCAACATGTACTCAAGGCTCAACACCATCTTGAATGGTCTTGCTGTTCTAGGACATCCTATGTCTAGTGGAGAGATCAACTCAAAGATCCTTCGAACTCTCCCCAAGAGGTATGAATCCAAGGTGACTTCTATTGAAGAAGCAAGGTCTCTTAGGGATATTCCTATTGAAGAGCTCATTGGAAATCTACAAGCACATGAAGCTACACTTGATAAGAGGGAGGAAGTAGAAAGACAAGAAGAGAAAGAACTCAAGAGAATGAAGAAGGCTGAAATCAAAGCTCAAATCAAGGCTATTGTTGGTCAAGCTTCTCCATCCTCTCAAGTTGAAGAAGATGCCATGTACTCCAAGGGTAGACTCTATAAAGGCAAGTCCTCCTCCATCCGGTGCTTCACATGTGGAAAGAAGGGTCACTACGAGGAAGATTGCCCACAAGGCAAAAAGACCCATCTTCACAAGAAGGAGAAATGGCACTCAAGCTCAAGTGGCTCCTCGAACTCAAGCTCAAGTGAAGATTCATGTGAAGGATCAAGCTCTAGCTCTAGTGATGAAGGAGAATGCCATTTTGCTCTTATAGCATCAACAAGTGAAGACTCAAGTGAGGTAAATCTAAACTCTTTAGATAAAGAATCTTTAATTTCTATTATTCATGATATTTGTGCCTCTTTTAAGTCTTCTAAAAGGAAAAAGAAAAAGCTTGCTAGAATTGTTGATAATTTGTATATAGAACTAGATGATTTTGAATATGCTAATTCTTGCTTGCTTGATGATAAAAATGCTTGTCTTAGCCAAGTAGACTCTCTTAAACTTGAAAATGCTAGTCTACTTGATAAGATTAGATTTCTAGAAGCTCAACCTCTCATGCCTAGTTCTAATGAAGAGAATACTTTAATTGTTGATTCTCTCATGCATGATATTGATGTTCTAAATCTGAAAACAAGGATAAAGATTTTGTTTTACAAGAATTAGAAACAGAAAATGCCTCCTTGCCTGCTAAAATCAATGGGCATGTATCTTGTTCTAGTTCTACTAGTAGAGAGAATGATGTTTATGCTCTTCATATTGCTAGAGATTCTTATTTAACTAAATCTCTTTGCTTAGAAAATGATCTTTTGCATGCTAAAGATAATATAAATAATTTGTCTTCTACTATTGCTTCTCTTTAGCATGATAATGACAGTTTGAGATCATCTTTGCAAAGATTCTTAGTTGGTAAAAAGATTCTTAATGATATCATACACTATACTACTAAACAAATTGGTAGACATTGTTTAGGATATGATAGTAGTCAAGGGAACAACAAAGATAAAGGACCTCCAATATTCCATGGAGAATCTTCTAGTTCCAAGACTATGGGCACATGCAACTATTGCAATGAATTTGGTCATTATTCTAATTTTTGACCTTTTAGGAAAGCACCCAAGAGAAATAGGACTTGGGTTGCTAAACTAACCCCTCTGGATCCAATAACATGATTGGGGACCATTTCATCTTTCTTCTTGTAGGTACTTGCAAATGGATTGACTTGAGCTATTGAATTGCAAATTGACTTGTCAATCCACATAAAAGAAGAAAGGTGAGATGTGTAGAGGGTGACAACAAGTGGAAAAATCAATGGTAAGCACAAAGGTAAAGGTTTTATTGCTTATAACCATTTCTAACTTGTTTTTGTCAAGTTAGTGTGCACTATACATATGGTTTTTGAGTCAAAAGTGGCATTTTGTGTTTCTCTTCACACTCTTGCTCAAAAACTATTTCTAATGCTTCTATAGTGCATTACTAACTTGCTTAGACATGTTTGGATATGGTTTGTATTTTTAGCATGCCTTTAAATATGTTTTTAAGAAATATATGTGCTTTTTGACAGCTGCTCTGTCGGTCGAGTTTGCCCTAGTGAAACTCGACCGATAGGCACCAATGGGTGTTGCCAACAGCTATCATCGGTCGAGTTGTCAATGCACAGAACTCGACCGATAACACTGTGCACAGAATATAAATTTGTCTTATTGAGTGAGAATTTCCCTCTCAACTAGATTTTCTCAACCAATAGCCTTATTCTTTGGCACTCTCATTTGGTACCTTTATATATGCATATTGCCTTGTTCTAAATTGCCTATCTTGCATACAACTCTATCTCTTTAATTGCTCTAAATTGGTATATCTATATGTTGCAATTACTTGCTTTGAGTTGTTTTGCAGGTTTTGATGATGATCTCTTTGGATCTCTTGGTTGTGTCTTAAATTGCTTCCGTTGTGCTCTAACTTGCTACATCTATCTAGGTGTATATCTTGTTTTGATACAACCTTGAGGTTCTTAGGGGTAATCATCTTATGGTAAGGATGCATATCTAGTGACTTATATCCTCTCATGCTTCTAATTTTGCATATCTCTTTGTTTGGATATATCTCTACATCTACTCATAGCTTGCTTTATGTTGTGTATATTTTAGTATCTCTTGCTATGATCTAGATCCTACTAGTAGTCCTAACTTGTGATATCATCTACTAGTAGTTCATATACATGTAGTTCTAACCTTGTTTATAATTGGCATCTTTGCTCATCTATATGCTATGATTGTATCTTATCTCATACATGCTCAAGATTGTTCCTTGAATTGCATATCTACTATCTTGAGTTGCTTGCATAACATTGTGATGCAGGGTACATAGATCTACATGATATGTGAGAATTTGAGTATTTATGATTTTTTATGCAGATTTTGCTCCAGTTTCAGTTTTTGGCGCAAGACTAGTGTTTTTCATGCAGAAACGACCTTCTGAGCAAGACTCATTGCTTTTCCATGAGCTCCGATGGTTTTTGGTCAAATTCCATCATCTTGAGGGTCAAAATTGTGCTTTATTGTCTTTCTGCAGCACTTTATCTTGCTTTTTGGGTTGTTCAAGTATATGTTTTAACTTGTTTTTCTTTCTATGCTTGGACAAGCCCCTATTTGTGCTCTTCTACTCTCCTTATATATATTTGTGTTATCTCCTTTCTCTTTAACAAGTGATGTTTCTTATTTTCTTCATATCCCACTTTTTGAAAATGACAAAGGGGGAGAAAGGTATGTCTTCTTTTAAAACAGGAAGAAGGCATGTCTTACATGAAGAGGAGAAGCATGTTCATGTAAAGGGAGAAGGTAAAGGGGAGAAGACATATATGTGTAGAACATATATGAGTAGAAGACATAGTATTGTATAAATGTTATGAAAGCTAACCATGCAGGAGAAATAGCATCAATTGAGGGGGAGTATGAAAACTCCATGCACATCAATTGAGGGGGAGCATATGAACTCAATTCCATTGAAACCCCTAGGTTTCTCCAAAGGTATGAATTTACATTAAAGCTTTCAATACATTTATGGAATGGTTTGTCATCTTCAAAAAGGGGGAGATTGTTGACTCAAGGTCAATTAGGTCAATGTTGACTCACGTCTAAATTGACTAAACCCGTGTTTTGATGATGACTAACCATTCCACATATTGGTGTCTAATGTCTCTACTTGAGTGATTTCAGATTAGGTATAGACACACTCCAATTGCCCTAACTTGCGCATATCAAATTGGAGAAAAGACAAGTCAAAGTCATATAAGTGCACATTTTTGTAATATGATGTATATCCATTAGAATCATGTTGTAAATCACTTGTAATGATTGTATGACTTGTAATTAAGCTTAGAAAAATATCAGGAATACTTAGATCGAATATTAGAGCACTTTAGATGCATCTTAGAAAATCAATTACAGGCACTTGGTCGGTCGAGTTTCCCCAGCCTGAAACTCGACCGATCAACCTTGGTCGATTTTCTGAAGATTGCATCGGTCGAGTTGTGCACTCACAGAACTCGACCGATTGGGTAGTAGGCCATTTCCAGTTGAAATGGTCGGTCGAGTTTCCTCAGGACAAACTCGACCGATCCTTTGAACATCGGTTTGCCTCCTACTTGATCGGTCGAGTTACACCCATTAGAACTCGACCGATTGCACTGTACGGAAAAGTGCAGAAAAGTGTTTATAGCCGTTGTGGAGTTGCAACAAGTGAAAATAGATCCGTTGCAAGCCACAAAACGGCTAGTTTTCATTCACAAGTGTTCCCAAAGGCTAAGAGGCATCCCCAGCTATAAATAGGACCCCTTGGGCTTCATTCTAAGGTTGAGCATTCATTGCAAACTCTTTGTGAGGTTCCTATTCTATAGTTGAGTGCTTCCTACATCCTACTCTCTCTCTCTAAGCTTAATCACTTGCAACATCCATTAGAGTGAGTAGGAGATTTGTAAGAGAGCTAGTTTTATATGTATATCTTGTGAGGCTCTCACTTCCACCACCTCCCCATCTCTCTTTTGCAATCATGAAGATGAAGGTTCTCTCTCTTATCCAAGAGAGGTGAAGAAGAAAAAGGGAAGGAGTCCCTTGGTGAATATCAAGGCAGAAGACTTGGAGCTAGAGTGGGTAAGCCCTTGGAGAAGGCAAAAGACTCAAGCTCAAGTAGGTAAGACCTTGGTGGAAGCTTCTCCGAGTGAAGGTGAAGTCAAAGGCGGAAGATCCAAGAAGAGTGGGTAATCCCTACAAGGCCGAAGACTTGTGCAAGAGTGGGTAAGTCCTTGGAGAAGGCTGAAGACTCTTGCAAAGTGGGTAAGTCCTTGCTAAGGTTGAAGACTCTTTGTATTGGATAGGTAAGTCCTTTGTTGGTCATGTATTGTAAGTCTTATAAGTGAATATAAGAGTGCAATTATTGGAAGTCCTAGAGGTTGACCTCTCTAGGCAAGTGGACTGACACACTTCTAGTTTGAAGTGTGGAACCATCTAAATAGCTTGTCTAATTGGTGCATGTTCAATCTCTCTTATCCTTGCTATGCATGATTTAGTTACACTCAAATTGCCTATTTAGCAACCTTATCTTGTCATATATTTTGAAGGTTTAATGAGTTTTGTTTAAGTGCTTTCAGCTCTATTCACCCCCCCTCTAGAGCATCTAATCACCTATCTAGGATCCAACAACCACCACGTCTGTGGTGACCACCCAAACCTTACCAATTTTTTCACTGCATTACCCAAATTTCCCCTTCTTAACCTAGTGCTTCCCCACCACCTATATATACCTAGGTGGCAGTTGTATCATGAGGTTACAGCTCCCTGGCATTCAATTCTACCTCCCTTAGCATTAAAGGATCTCTTACCTACCCCCATCCATCACCCACTCCATTTCCACCTCCCACCTCAAAAACCCTATTTTTCTAGGATTTCGACCACAAAACCTTACCTTTCCATGCCATCTACCTACTTTGGAGGGAGGTGCTCGAGCTACTTCAGCTAGGAAGTGAAGAAAGGAGGATCTTCCATGATATTCCATGGCCATCTTCTTATTTCTCCTTTCTCTTTTTCTATTTTGTTTGATCATGTCTAGCTAAGACCCCTTGGTGGGTTGTTTGGGGGATTAAATATTACTTTGATATCATGTTGGAGGAATATAACTTGTAATGAACATAATTTCATTCTATGATGATTGTCTTTTGCTTATATCTTGTTTCACATTTTTATACTTGTGATTTACGCTTCTAAACATGGAATGCTTATTGTTTGATGCTTGAAAACACATAGATTCAAGGGGAAAACGAATTGTATGTGGCCATCTTATGGATTTCTCCTAGGTCTAACTAGTGGATCCCTAGATATCACCCTATCTTCCTATATACAGATCTATTCTCCTACAACAAGTTGGGATATCTTAGTAGCTAGTGTAAGAGTGATTATGTAATTGCCTAGAGATTTCTAAAGGCTAGATATTGAGTAACATGAGGTGAAACACTATCATCTATACTCCCCCTTCCTACCCTGGACTCTCAATTTCCCTTATAACACTTACCCTAGAAACCTAGACTTGCTTAGTCCTAATAGAAATACACCTAATCCCTAGTTAGATTGAGCCTCGTGAGATTGGCTGGGGTGCGTAAGGGTGTAATTCCCCTACACACTCCATACAAGCCATGGCCAACTAGTAGTTTAGGGTAATTAAAATATAACTCATCTTGTTGTTTGGTTTGGCAATATAGAATGATAATATGGAGTTTGCGTGTTATATCATCCCTCGACTTGGATTCATGTGACATTCCACCAAACGGCCCACTCATCCCAGACCTTGTTGAAAACTCTAATTGGCTTTGTTGCTAGTTCATGCTTGCTTAGTTTCTTAGTTAATTACTTCTTTGTCAAATGCCTTGTCTTTGGTAGTTAATTCTTGTTAAGGTAGCTAGTGCTCTTTGTGCTTGTTTAATGCAGTTAGTAGTAATTTAGGTCTCTAATCGCTTTAGTGTCTTAACAGCTAGTATAATGTAGTCCTGAGCTCTTACTTAAGTAGTTGCTTTCCTTGTTAATTAGAATTTCTTGCTTAGGGTTAAATTAGGGTTTGCTTTTTAGTTTCCTTGCTTACCTTCTTTATTGAATCATTAGAGTAAGTAGACCCCAAACCAACTTTAAACCCTAATCTCTTCTTTAGGAACATAGCTTACTCTAACAAAGTTCTAGTGTCCCATCTCTCCTTGTGGATCGACCCTTATCTTGCCTCTTTCCTATACTATAACACGACCTTGTGTGCTTGTGTCTGAAGTGTGAGTAGTCTAAGTGAGTGTGTTAGACTAGGTGCTTATAAATATCAAAAGATCCTAATGTATGCACTAAAGATGCATCTAATCCAAATTCAACGGGTTAGGAGTACCTCAAGTGAAAATGCACCAGGAGACTGGAAATATATATATGAAGCCCAAGGCATATGGATCCTAACACCATCCCCTCAAAAACCAAGGGCAAGTGTCTACTAGAAGAGTGGTCTACGAGATGTTCTTGTCAATGGGGTGGGAACACTATGAAGGAAGTCAAAGATGTCATAAAAGTAATTAATGAATTGAGGGTCGACGGAACATCGACAGAGAGGCAGAAGCGATTGATGGACCAACATGCATAAACGGTGCATCTTGTAAACATTGAAGGCACTAGGGGAAAGCCTCGATGGTACTAGCATGTCTTTATGAGATAATATCATAAGAAAAGTTCCTAACTTCAATGAGATGAAATGGTTGATAGGTGCATGCTACAGTTGGAAGCCTTGATGGCATGAGAACTTCAAACCTTGGTGGTTGTGGTTCATAATGGTTGTTGTCTATACCACATGTGTGGGATTGGTGAGTGGCTTTCGGGTTGTGTCAGTGGGAGAGCCATCGAAGATGAACCTCTATGGGGTAAGGGCACTGAAGATGAGCCTCAATGGGGGCCATCAAAGGTGACAATCGACGACTACCTAAAGCTTAATTAACTCCATTATTATCAAATGTACTTATGGAGGCTTTTAGCATGTTTTATATGTACTTTGATCATTACTTCATGGAGGGAAGGGAATATGTTTGAATTTGGGGTTTTCCCATGCATAGAGGAGCCTAGGATGGGGCCAAAACCACTCCCGACCTACCCCAAGTGATCAAAGAATGTATTGAACCAATAAACTCCATGGATGACCAACTTCAAGAGACAAATGAAAGGGAAGGACCTCAAAATGGCCTTGATACTAGAGAATGGTCGTTCTAAACATGACCCAATCACAAAAAAGTGACTCAGATGGCTAGAACTACCATTCTGGCTAGAATGCTTGTGTTGGGAAATCCCAGAATGGTCGTGCTACCAACCCTAAAAACCAAAATTTCACTATTCATTCCGTCATTTCACCAGTATTGTTCCCATACAAAACCACCATTCCCACTCACTCCCACCGACATTTTTTCCCAAAACAATCGGCTACCTGCCAAACCCTACTATTTCCCTAGTATCATTTTACCTAATTGCCCCCACTTAACCCTAGACTCAATAGACCCCTATATAGGCCTTGGGGTCAGTTGGAGGTCTAAGGTTGTCTTCCTTGGGCATACATTTTACCTCCCTATCACCTACCTACCTCACTCCACTCCCACTTCATCACCTTCCACCCAAAAACCTAGCTTTTAGGGTTTTGGTCACTATCCATTCCATTTACATGACATTTCACCTTGAAGAAGGGAAGTGCTCAAGCTTGCAACTACTGGAGAAGAAAATTTCAACCTCTACACCGAGCTCCAAGGATTCTTCTATCTTTTTCTTCTACATTTTTTTTTATTTTCCATTGTCATGACTAGCTAAAGTTTGGGGCAATAAATGTGGCTTTGATACCATGCTGGGAAATTATTACTATAAACACTATGATTTTTTTTTTGAAATTTTATCTCAACCATTTTATCTCATTTTCCCATATCTTTCTATGATGATTGATATTTGAAACCACCTAAGTCTAGGAGAATGGTGTACTATGGATATTTGGGGGAAAAGCTCCTAAGTCCAAGTATTGGATCCTCATCTAGATACCCCACTTCATACATATACACCTAATCTTCCACTCTTAGGTCTGAGATCTAAGTGTCTAGTGGTGGCCCACTTAATGTGATTAGCAAAGAGCATGTTTATAGCTTGGATGGAGTGTATAAGGACGTGAAATACCCTTCTACTACACTCAATGTCATCCTTTTCCAATAAGTGCATTACGAGTCACTCCTAGAAAGCTAGATTAGTGTGAATGTTATTGACTAATACATATACCCTAGTCAATTGAACCTAGTAAGGTTTGATAGGGGGTAATAGAGACTAGTTCCTCTATGAACACCTATACCACACATGGTCAACTAGTATTATAGGATAATACACCATCATACCACTATGTTGTTTGGTTAGACAACATGATATATTGAATGTGTTACAAGATATGACCCTATTTAGGTTGATAGTCACATTTACCCCCAAACGACCCACTTCTCAAATTAATTTCTTAAAACCCTAATTGTTCATTTCCTTAGCTAGTGTTAACCCAATTAGCTTCCTTGCTTGTATACTTATCTAATTTCCTTACCTTTGGTAGATTGCCCTTGATAGAATAGTTATATCTTATCTTTGATATTTTACATTATATTTTTCTAGTTTAGTTCATTTCTTGCCTTCTTAGTGTAATTTCTAGCTTAGTGCAACTAGTTTCTCTTCTTCTTACTTTTCATGGCTAATTTCCTAGTTTAGTGTTAATTAAGATTCTTTTGGTTAGTATAGTGTTAATTTTTAGTCTAATCTAGTATAATTGCCTTTCTTGCTTAGTTATATAGAATTGTTAGTGTAAGGTTAACTTAGGTTTGTTTATTGCTCTTCTTTATTACTTTCTAAGTTAGTGTTACTCAAATTTAAAGTCAAACCCTAAAAACCCTACACTCTATAATAGGAACCTAGTAAAACAAACCTAGCTCTAGGGCCCCCATTTCTCTCACTCTCGTGCCCCCATCTCTCCCTTGGATTTGAACTCGACTTGCCATTCCTCTACTACTCCTAAGCCCATGCAATTGTATAATTCTATATGATTGTGTTCAGACTGGGTTTTGTAAATACTGAAAGACCCAGGTGTGTGCCTAAGGCGTGTCTAGCCACATCAATTGGCTAGGGGTCTTGTCAATGCATCAATACCATGAACCTATCTTAAGCTTGATTTCTCTCTGATATAGTGTTATTACCTTAATTATATTATTGAATAATAATATGAGATCAATTGAATAAGTTGAAACCCTATTTGAAGTTCATTTTCACTTTGGGTGCATTGATTTCAAGTTTTCATATAAGTTGTAGACTTCATCCAGAACCCCATAACATGAGGACTTCACTACAAAATGATGTAGAAATATTTTAGTTATGTATTTCACGCATGATTAAGTTTTAAAATCAATCGGATAAGATATAACCATAATTTGGTTTCAATTACACTCTAATTTATTTGATTATGTAATTTCATGTATATTTGTGGACTAGTTTGCAATTTCACCCTTATTGGGAATCTAATTTTCAATTAAGTGTAAATTATCTATTGGATGTTTCTTAAAATTTGTGAATTAATAGGATTTGAACCTTGTTTGATTTGTGATGACTGATTAGGGAATAGAAGTCCTTTTTCTCTATGCCTATATATGTGACCTTTGGCCTTCAACGCTTTCTATTCCTGGCCCTGTTTGAAAACCTGTGAACTTTTTGGATTGAGTTTGGAGGATAAGGATGTCCATGGATTGCATGAAGGTACTCCATCCATGATTTTTAATGCATGTTGAAGAATCATTTTGGATGCTCCTTGGGTAGATAGCTTTATCTCATGCTCAAACCATATAAGATCCTTCATCTTCTTCTCCTTCCTTTTTGTTATTTCCTTCTTGTTCAACCTTGGTCCAATCTCCATGGATTTCCATGGTGGAAGGTTTATCATCCATCTAAAGGACTCTCCTTTCTCTTGGAAAGGATAAAGAATGCTATACAAAGCCTTGATGGAGACTTTGATTGAGATAAGGGGTTGAAGTAGGGTATATCTCTAATATTAAGGCTTTCTACTCAGGAAAAGGCGAGTCTCTTGCTTTTCCATGATTCAAACCTACTTTTGTGGCTTAATTTGATGGGAGAGTCTCTTGCTTTCCCATGATTCAAACCTACTTTTGTGGCTTAATTTGATGGAAGATGCCAAATTTTATGTTCTATGCCTAAAATTTGAATATTTGTGCACTAATTTTCCTTTTTTTGAAAAAAATCACAAAATTTAGCCTAACCAAATTTGTTAATTATGATTCCTTATCATAATAACAAGATATATTTATCACATAAGAACTAAAATTTCAAAATCTAAGCATTTATGACTTGAAATGCCTAACCTTGCTCTTAAAAAAAGACTGAATTTGCCTCAAAGGTGAATCTTTGAGATTTATATGGTAAAGTTAGTGTAATCCAAATTTTTTGCTCCTATCATTATTCCTTTGATGATGCATGTTGATAATTTCTTGTTTTAGTAATCTCTTATGGGACAAAAATTCAAAATTCATGTACATATGTCTTAAATATGATTTTTTTAGGGGTTTTAAGTATTGTTGCGATGGAATTCAAATTTTATCACTCTTCTTTTTGGTATAATGATTATCTATGATGAAAACAAAAATATCTTTGTAGTGATATTCTATTGAGAACTTATAAAGGTTGAGTTGTAAGATAAGTTCATACCTTTAAATCCTAAAATGGCTCATTTATGTAAGGATTAACTAATCAAATCCATAATTCTTAAATATCACATAATTTCTCATCTTTTGGAATCTAAATTTGAAAATTTGGGTGATATTATATCTCTATCATATGGAAACATGTGCAAACTTTTAGCTCATTATAAGTTTTTTGGAGTTATTACTTTTTTTTACCTTTTTGGTGTTTTGGGTGGTTTATCCCTAAATGGGTACTTTAAATTATATAATGAACCACTGTATACTTCTTGAACTTATATAAATTATTTGATGTACTTAATGAAGATGAATGTGAATACGAATATATATTTATAGCTATGGGAATATGCATGTCATATATCATAAAGAAAATAAGCAAGTTGAATGAAAAGGTTGGGGTTTCTTTATTCCATATGAGTTTAAACAATATATGATTGTCTAGTTATGATAAAGAATATTAATATATTAGTTCTCTTTCTCACGTGTGGAATATGTATTACATATTCCATGTCTTATATTTGCATAATATTAAAGGTTTGTATAAGAATATGATAAAATGTGACATTATAGGGTGAATCTTGAATATGAGATATTTACATGTAGGCTCATTTTCCATTAGGTTGATGGCTTTAGTGCTATATATGGTATGGGTGTCATCTTTTAGATGAATACAAAACCCACATATTAAGGTTAATATGTATTTTTGGTTAAGAGATAATAAGATAAATAAGATGGTAAAAGTCATAAGATGGAATAATCATATGATCTTATGGCTTGATAACTTCACTCTTAAATTATGGTATATATCCTTACTATAACCAAGTAGGTCTAAAATAGATATGAAATGATGAATTGTTGACTTTAGCTTAATATAATTAGAAATAATGCAATATGATACTCCATGAAAATAACCCCGACAGTGGAATAATGATGGTTAGCCTTGTCTAGTGATTTGAATGATGATTATGAGAAATTCTAATTATGGATTAATGTCTTGTATTTTGTGTTCCTATATGTAGAATGAAAATGAATCATATTGAAAGTATAAATATTCCATGGTGATGCCTTTTCAAAGGCTAATGTGACTTGACTTGATATCTATGTCCTTGTTGTGGCCAAGGTTTATAAGTTGGCCCTTGTTGTGCTCTGATTTAATGTGTTAAGACCTTTCTATGACCAAGGATGGTACAATAATTTTGGTTTGAGTAGTTGAGATATGTGAATACAATTTATATTTTAAAGGTGTTAAAATTTATCAAGTTTTATAATCACATATGTTCATATTGTATTTTACTTGATTGATGCAGTTGTAATACATGTAATTGGACTAATTAATCAAGTATAACCTTAATATTGTAGTGCCATGTGACTATAAAACTATCTCACTGGAAAAAAATCATGGATAGCAAAACAAGAAATCCTTTTAGCAATTTTTAAATTGTGAGAAAGAACTCAAAGTCATATATTGTTGAGTTTGTGTGTGCAAGGAGGGTTTATCTCCATCATCCTAATTTCAAGGTTGTTGTGAATGGTTGGGATCATGTCTCATATTTCTTATGATAGAGAGTGTTTGAAGCCACAACTCAGATATGAGGGTTTTTATTCATTGGTTTTGGTTATTTGACTTTTGTACCCTGGAAGGACCATGCTTTTTTTATTGGGATGGTCATTGTGCCCCTACTGGTGTATGTGGTAGTTATACCACTATAATTGGTCACTTATATGCACTGAGGGTAGGATATATATATGATCCCAGTCATCCTAAGATCATATACCATACTAATTGTGACTTCGTAGTGGTCAACTTGTGACATCCTCGGATTTTCTAAAACTTAATCTATTGTGTGATGTCCAAATTGAAATCCTCACCTCAGCAAAAATCCCAATTTAAACACCACACATTAGGCTAAGAAGAAGAAAATCAGAGGAAATCAGAAGGAAACAATCTGTAGTACATGCACATGAACAATAAACAAACCATACAACATATGTTCACCATTCAACATATAATTACATAATGAATTGTTACAACATTTGATATTACATATTGAACAACAAACTTATACATATACATGTACTACCACTAAACAATAGGATCTTAAGACAACATGTCCACCTGTACATCAACTCGCCACACAACTCTCAACTAACTTGGATCTTCAAGATCATAACAGGAACCTAAACAAAAGATTACATGTGATACACATCAACACAATATTCAAGAATATTGTACTGAGTATGCCTATGTGTCTTTTATATACCCCTCATCATATATTGGCAATAAGATAAAACTATTACTTGGCAGTTATAAAGAAATATAATAAAGATCATATACTTGCATAAAGATGTTCATTAACAAAAGAGAACACATATTTTAAGCTTATTTCCATCATATATCTCGTACATATGCCTCTAGGGCTTTGATGTTTTTAGGCCTTATGATCTACCCCCAAGGAGTTTGTGATCATTGTACATGTGATATACCCCCTAGGAGTTTGTGATCACTCTAATGCACTGTACTACCAAAGAGTTTAGTGCTATCATATGATGGATAAGATATTTTATGTTTCATGTGTTCATAGAAATAAGTATGGAAATTCGAGCAACATATCATACAAGACAGTCATTTAAATCAATACCATATGCCAAGTCTTTACAAACATATAACACAAGCATAATTTATAACAAGCCAAGCAAGACGTAATGGCATACCTTGATCAAGAGACAAACCTAAACACCATATATCCATGAGTCAACTGCATCCTTGGTCAACCCTGATAAAGTCAAGACCATATCACCATCAGGTTCTCATCATCTTAACCCTAGTTATGTCCATTTTAGGTTTGGCTTACTCATTTGGATATGTGCACCATTATTTGCATTCTTATCTTAGATTTATCTTACTGATGTCATTTTCCAGATTGTGGTTCATTATCTGAACATTAGGTTCCATATCCTTTTTGTGCACATATTAACCCTAATTTATATACATTATTCAAATTAGGGTTACAACCCATGTATTAAGGATCATCTTCATATAACATGGATTTCGTGTATAAACTGATCTCATATTTACAAATTATCCTCCAGTTACTGATATGAGGGTTTTCTGTGAATTTCATCATTTATTGAGCATGTAAGTATTTATTGCATTTTATTTAGGGTTATTAGCCCTAATTAGCCATGTGGAGCAAATTACATGATTTCGTGTCATAACATGATCATATATGATGCCACCTAGTTTCTAAAACACATTTAAGAGTTATTGATTCATTCTCCTAATTTTAGATCATCATTTAATATTTATTACTCAAGAACTAAGCATTACACATATTACATGATATCACTGATATTAGTTCTTAAAAAGATGGATATTATGCTTTCATTGTGTTCTACTCATTTTTTTGAGAATTTTGGTTGTTTGTTTGTATTTTTCTGATCATCGAGCTATTTATTGTGAATTATTGAAAATATGCGAGTTTATTGGGTTTTCACCTTTTTCGGCCAATCAAATGGCGGCATGTGTCATGGGCGCTTCCCTCTCTCGCTGGTTGGCCACCGAATTTGGATCCCGGTTGGGATCTGCCAACCCAGTCGGCTCTGCCCCCTTTCTCGCGATCTAGCCCGCAACCTTTATTTCCTCTGTGAAATAGAGCATCACCGCACGGGCTCTCCTCCGGCGAGCTAGCAATAGGTGTCACCTCCTCCTTGCGAAAAATCTACCCCGGCCTGAGCTTCGGTCTCTTTCCCTCGATGTCATCGGCCTCTCGCCTCGAGTGCTCTGCCTCTGATCCTCCATTTAGGTGGGAGCGCCGCCGCCATCTTTGGCTGCGGTGGAGCAAAGGGGCAAATCACCTTTGCTCCTCCTCGTGTCGATCTGAAGCTCCCGAAGGCTACACATCGCCTCGAGGAACTCCTATGTGTTCTCAAACAATGTCAGCCACGCCCTTCAGACCTCTCCCAACTTCTGACTTCAAAACCGGCCAAGATCCACCTCGTTGGCCATCAGAACGGGTACATGGATCCATAGAACCTGTCGTCTTAGACCCTCGTGACCTCGACCTTCGATTCCTATGTTCATTACCTTTTGAACTGCCTTCTACCTCTGAATCCTTCTCTCACCCATGGTCTGTGAGTTATGGTGGAGAGACTGTGTTGGAGGATACTCTATTCTCTCTGTGTGGGTGACATTTTGCCTCAAGTGAGGGCTTATTCAGACTATCTTGATGAACCGAGGTGTGCTGGAGGCAAGATCTCACGATTGACCCACAATCACCCATAATCAGCGATCAACACTTCCATTCCAGCTGCCCACGTTGTCTTGGCTAACTGATCTTGGAAACAAGATTCAGGTCGTCAGATACAACCCATATGAGGTTCACGATATGGCCACGTCAGTGATTTGTGGCTCCTCAAGCCAGGGAAGTGTGACACAGCTGAATCTAGGCTTAAGGTATTAAACTTAGGTCTAATAAATCCTCAATAAAGCACATCATTTTCCAAATTTCAAACCTCCATAGATTCCTCTAGGAACATCCAAATGCCACCAAATTTTAACCATAGCTTCCTTACCTCTCAAGGTACAATCTACTCCAATTTGGTGAAGAAAATCAGCTATTAGACCATTAAATTAAATTCCTCAAAAATGCATTAAAAATAGATATCTTAATCATGATGTCAACCTCACATCAACACACCTACTTTGTCAAAAGCTTAGAACTCTCAATATAATTCAACCATATGATTTCACTTATGTCATTGTACATTTTAGGATTCCAAAAGTCCACTCCATCACATCCTACACACCTTAAAAGAAATTTTGTTCTCAAAATTAAGCCAAAATTCACTTTGTCACACAACTAGTAGTTCGAGTGGTACGCCTCAAAATACATAGGGATTGATAAATGTGAATCAAGTGTAGCATATATGTTTAGGATTTTAGTGGATAATAACATTGGATGTTGTGTCTGTGTTCTTATTATCTACAATTTTAATGAGGCTTTATGAATTATTTATAATTACAAGGATTGTCTGAAAGCACTATAAGTAATGTTATCTTAATTGAATTTGAGATGTTTTTACTATCACAGTATGAAATGTCTATATTCATGCAGTCAATATACACTAGTCTGAGTTAAGAGAAAATATGTATAGTTGAACACTAAAATAATATATGAGGTTTTCTATATTATTTTGTAATCCATATATTATGTAATACATATATGCTTATATCTTGGTGGGTGTAATCCTCCTGTTGGGATCTTTTTAGTGTCTGAAGCAGTTCTCCCACAATGTTTTTAGGTATGCTAGTGTAGCAAAAAAGCCATGGATTTGAATTTATAACAAGAAAAAATATAGTCGTGTCTAGAGTGTTAATGTACTCTCACTTTCTTGAGTGATGGGTGGGTCGTTGTGGATGTATATGATCATATGTTTTGCTTAGTTTCTCTTTACTATGAGAACCCGTTACTCTAAATGAGAATACTCAAAACATAAAACACAATCAATCACAAATTAACCACATACCCAAAAATATGGGATAATTAAAACTGATTTCAACGTCAACACATGTTCAGAAACATTTGCATAAGAGCCCAACATCTTTCTTTTATCCATACTATGACAAGAATTTGATACAAATTGTTCTATCACCTTCGCCACAATATATATACACAGGATAAAAATATTTGTATATGCCACACAAACAAGCATTAACATGATAACAAAATCCCGATTCATTTGAAGCACCATATACAAACTTTTCCTGCCCAAACCTGAGAGTACAAGGATGACTCTAGGACACACTAGACATCTAATCAACTTTCTCAAAGATTCATTACTATAGATCCTCTTTGCTGCCACATGTTTATTTTCATCACTTCTGATTACCTAAAAAGATGTGGCAAACCACAAGGGTGAGACCCATGTCCCAGTAAGAGATATAACCTCCAATAATGCTTATTGATTACAACATTTGAAATAGTAGATAACTAAGCAGTTGGAGTATTTAATAATCAATTGAACATATTGAATAGTTCAAGTATACTAAATAGATTCAGGAAATCATCTTAACAACAAGTATGACCATAAATGCATATATAAATAACAAATAAATCCATTTCTCTGGATAGATATCTACTCAAATAGCATCAAATTGCATCGAATAACAATCATTATCATTAATTTGACTATCACCATATTCCTTGCTAACAACACAAGCAATCTAGCTGCATAAGCATCCCTGACATCATGAATATGTCTAGTAACATAACATATCTATCAATATTAGCATCTCAAATAAAGGGAACAAATCTATATCATAAGTAGAACTAACATCATAGCACAATTAACTGCATAGGCATGATTAGTAGTTTAAGCATATATAATTACATAGGCATGTCTAGCAATATTAAACATAGCTAGCAGCATCATCTTAACCATTAGTGTCAATATATTTAACAACATAAACATGTTTACAACATGAGCATAACTACAACATAAGCATATCTATTATCTCTTATTGTACTAAACATGATCTCAATGAAAAGAAAGAAAACAAGAGTTATCATCCAATATGAAGCATTGTGTATAACCCTAAACATATATGCTACACGACTGTCTTACATCTTTTATTATGCCCTGAGGAATTTGAGGATACCACTCAAAATCCAACTGACCACTGCTAAGTCAAAATCAGTACCATACAAGATCTAGGAAGAGCCGGACTCCTAAGATCTTCTCCGCCCTCGGTCAGTATGGGTCCGCCACAACGACACATAAGGTCAAGCTGCTAACAACCTAGTCCATCCTTGGTACAGGTCATGACACTAGTGAAAGGCGGTGGGTACGCATACCCTACCATCCGAGGTACAACCGTAGTTGTCCTCCAATCTCGTCACATATATAATCACATCAGATGTATGAGGCATGACCATAGCCATCCTCCACAACCTACATTGTGGATGACAAGGATATATCCTCAACTTTCCAGCCCCACATACTCAATAGTATGCGCTCTGAGTTTCCCTTAAGAATACTTATTTCATCATCCAACAAGTTCTGACACTGAGATGGTTCTATGGCACATGGCACTACATGATTAGAGTTTCACTTGATTAGTTATGCCAATTGGGTGAATTAAGGTTGCATAAAACAGGTGGAAATACAAACCCGAATTCACTTCTAACAAGCATATAAATATCACAACTTTGAAAAGATATAAAATGTGTGAAACATAATTTCTCATCTCATCATCACATGGTACTATTCACTTTCCATTCATGAGACCACACTAGTCATCATACTATCACAAGATATAATTTCTTTTCATAATATCACAGGGTATCAACCCTTATCAACACAAGAGGATTACACCTCAATCAGGGCTCAACCGTTCCCAAAGGTCATTAAGACCATCATATTATTCTCTTCAAGATCATCATTATCTTTCCATGTCTTTCAACAAGGCTCAACAACTTCACTTACATATAATACACCAGATCAATACAATATTGTATTAATGAGCTAGGAGATATTCACAAAAAGGGTTATATTAACATTAATATCATTCCTTTATTACATCAACATGCAAGTAATCTAGATATGATTAACCCTCATCATATTCATAATGCACATGTTTAGCATAAGAAAGTATCAACCATGTGGCTATGATAACCACCAATTAACATATTAAGGTTATGATTATTAAGAAGGTTATTTCACCATCATTCCATCATATTAGAATGTTAAACATGAATACTCATCTTTATCTATTTGCATTAGAGTTAGGTTCAACAACATAAATTATATTAATGTTACTAGTTAACACTTATACCCAAATCCTAACTCACAACATCCCCACTGGATCATGGATACATAATGTGAAGCATCACCATCACATTACATACTATTCTCAAGTATGAACCCACACATAAATTAATGTGTATCCATCTGGTTATAGCATACTAGGGTTTTAACAACAATAAGAGAGTACTCCATGATTGTATTAATCATTCAAGGACTATTCATACCCAATTACAATCATTTAGTTATATTAAAGCTAGGTATAACAAGCTATACCTCATTAGGGTTACATATCAACACAATATGGTTATAATCCCTTCTATTCATATGAGTGAATAGGTAAGACTACCTTATTAAGGCAATCCTCTATTTGTTCCATCATCATTCGACCCATATCACCATACCACAATGTCACCCAGAACCATTGGATGTTTAAAAGGTAAGACCATTAATTGTTTACATAAGTAAACACCTTGGATAAACCACCTATTAAGTCCTTAATTTGTTCTATAAAAAGAGTCATCATCTAACCCTACACATACCTTAATTAAAAACACAAAAGTTCCATTAAGAGTAGGGTAAAACCCACAATCGACTGTTCATTTAAAACAAGTCATCCATTGTCAACAAGTAAATTTCTTAAGTTGATCATATAAAGGAAACCATATAAATCACATTATTAGGACCAACATATTACATTAGTCATCATTCCACTTTATGGAGGAATAAACATTAGATCTTGACCGTTGGGTCAAGTTCATATGTTAACACCATCAATTATAGTATAGGTCTGACCATTGCATCAAGTAACCCAAGAAACCATTGGTCTAAGGCTTAATTGATGCTACAACTATATGATTAACTCACCATAGGTTTTGGAGACCTTATCCACCATCATTAGTCACCATAGGTTGTTATATTAGCACTATATTCATTAATCAACATCAAATATTAAGCTAATGTCATCATTGATTGATAACATCAGTAGGGTACTTAATGGTTGATCATTAAACTTCTAATTGATCCAAAACCAGACCTAAGGGGGGTGACCATAGGTTGTCACCATCAACTGACACCTTTGATCCTGACCATCAGTTGTCATGAAGACAACACCATAGGGTTATTGCAATGGTACCATCATCGGGTCATGGGTTTATAAAAGAAATCAGCTTAAAACCCTAAAATTGACCATTGGTTGATAGGAGCTTAGCACCATAGGTTGTCAAACCAACATGATCCAAGTCATATTTTACCTTAGGAATAATTTACAAATGACTATAGGTTCTTCTAGAACTAAAATTAGAATATGGAATATTATAAAAATTGAAATCTAAGTCGAGCATAGCTTTCTAGTGCATGGATCATCATTTTCAAGAAAGAACATAAGCTAGAAAGCTTATGGTAAGCAATAAACGTAGAGCAAGTTATAAAAATTTCCTCTAATTGGAATATAAACTCCAAAATAGAAGAAAATGTGAGCAAGTAGGGTAGAAAATCCAAGCATAAGCTGTGAACTCGTCCATCTAGCACCTTTCTTCATCAAATGAGAAAATCTGAAGCATAAGGAGCAAGAAAGGTAAGGTTTTAGAGCTTTAGAGCAATTTATACCATGGAATCGCAAGGTTCTGACTTGGAGAAAGGTAAGATGAAGGTTAAAAATAAATAAATGGAGGAAAGAAGGGGATTCTTACTCTTTTAGTCAAGATCACCAGAAGGAAGCTTTTCAAACCCTAAAAGGAAGTCAATTGCAACCCTAGATTATTTTTCCAAGAAGATCCCCTCTTTCTTCTTCCTTGGACAGGAAATTTATATCAACATAGAGGGATAATGAGATTCATGAAGGGGTAAACCCTAAAATACCCTTGGAGAAAACACCTTCAAACTAAGGATTAAATAGGTTCCCCATGGATCAAAAAGCTCAATAATGATGAGAGAATATCCAATGAACATAATTAAAGTGATAAATTGCAAAGAAAACCTCTCAATTGGGTAAATTGTAGAAAAGTCCAAAATGTGCATAAAATTGCATAACTTATTCAAACAGTGTCCAAATTGGACCAAATTTGAAAATTAAGCTTATAATATGATTTCAAAGCATATAAAAGGTTAGATTAATTATCAATCTTGAAATTTCGTGAAATCATTATTATATTGGTTGGATGGCTCGCGGAAGAGGAGGTTACGGGAGAGGGCGTGGCGGAGAGCGATTCGCTAGGGTCTCTAATGAAGCAGGAGATAGAGGTGGTTCAATTGGGTCGGGGTCGCCGTCGATCCCTCCGATGGACTCAGGTGTGGTCGACAGAGAGGAGAACCCCCAAACCCTTCAAAGTTGTGAGTCCTTGAAGAATCCTCCACGTAAGGGTGGTGAATTCACTGCCAACTCCCTGAAGACTCCGCCTCGCAGGTCTGAGGAGGCGTCTTCCTCAAATTGGCTAGCAGACTAGCTGTAAGCCAGCAGAATGGGCCAAGAAGAGGTTGACATTGAGCAAATGGACTTCATCGAGCAGAGAATCAAGGATGGAAAGAGGTGTGCGTCCATCTCGAGTAAGGATAGCTCCATCCCCGACTGGGATGAGTACTTATCCATCAGGTTTGTTGGTCGGAAACCATATGGTAGCCAACTAATTGGATGGATTCAAAGGACCTGGAGACCTAGCGGACCTGTTGAGGTTGTGTCCAAGGAAAGGGAAGGGTATATCATCAAGCTGCCCTCTCGTGGAGATAGAGATCGGGTTCTAAAGGAGGCACCCTGGTTCATGGATGGAATGTTGATTATTGCCCAAGCGTGGAAGCCTGGCTCTCCCCTTCAACCCCTCTCTTTCACGCAGGTCCCCGTTTGGTTCAAAATCGAGAACACGGGGATTCCCTGGACTCGCAAGCACATCTCCTGTGTTTCCAGTACGTTAGGTCGGCCGGTGGACATCGATGATTACTCGGCTGCCGCTAGATGCCTTGAAGCTGCCCGGGTGTGCATAAAGTTGAGTTACGAATTGAAAATTCCTAATGAAACGTTGGTAGAAGTCGATTGAGTGCTCAAGAATTTGAAAACTGAAGCTATCTCCAAGTCGGCGATCTTCTCCAGTTGCTCGAGGTTTGGGTAAAGAGCCACCTCCTTCCTATCCATTGAAGTTAAGACAACCTCCGTCAGAAAAAGACCTGCAGGTCTAATTGGGAAAATTTGCAGGTGTTCGAGACAATGTCAATATGACTGCTAAGGAGAAATCTAAGATGACTCAAGGAGAGAAAATCATCAACCAGATGGAGAAGAACACAGACTCTTTTGCTGCATTTGATGAAGTATTTCAAGACTCCATTGAACAGCAGGTGAGATATGTTGTCATGTATACTGCTGCTGAGCTTCATCCCCAACCCAATCCTCTCATCTTAGGATCGGAGATGTTTGGGTCTTCTCCGGTTTTCAACACAGGAAGCCTCAATTTGGAATGGGAGTTAGAGCTGAGCAGGTTAAGCAAGGGAGCGTCAAGCTCAACCTCATGGCAGGTCAATAAGATCTGGAGTAGCAGTGAGTGTTATTCTGAATTCCAACAAGAAAAAGAAAAATGGTTTGGAGATGATGATGAATCCAATATGGATTCAAACTCGGGGCTGGATTTTGACCCCTGGGAAGCTGACTCTCTGGATTTCAGCAAGTTTAGGCCAAACAAGAGGAAAAAGTCGCCAAAGAAAAAGAAGAATGGAGGTTGATTTCACCATCCCTTTTCCCTATTGAGTACCTGGTACTCCTTCTGAGTTGTATAAGTGTCTGTGGCATTCTGTTACTTCTCGATGGCTAGGGAGCTTCCTCTTGTTGTCTCACTCCACTAATTTCTGTGAATGAGGTTAAAGCTAATGTGATGAGGTTCAAGGTCTAGCTTATGCAGCTTTCGTGGCAGCTGATATGGATTGCCATAGGTCCTTAGATGAGTCAGTTGATATAATAGGATGGTGCCAATGTGGTTGCTTTCTCTAGCACGAGTTCTTTAGCAAAGGGTTACCCCCTTCCTGTCACGCTCCTTGCTTATTGTTTCACCATAGCTCTAATCAGTGTTGATGGGTGGATGCTTCGTTTCTCTTATTCTCCTGATCGCTACTTTCAGGGGACAAGCTTATTGTTATGTGTGAAGGAGTGTAAAGGAGATGAACCAGCAACTTGTCATCCTGATGTGTAGCTTTTGGAGTCTCCTACGAGCATTTTGGGTGACAGAATAGAGACTGCATATATGCAGGTGTGAGAAATAGAGTTGCATCGAAATAAGAGTGCTATTCAGAGTGAGACCCTGAGCGAAGTTGGTGTTTCTACATTTTCCTGCTGAGCCTGCTATTTTTGTGGGTGATCAATAATGCTACAGTGTCTTAGTTGGGTAGGCAGATGAACTATCATCTTATGTTTTGTGTGTTTTTCTTTTGGTCGCCTCCTCCTGGAATGCATGTACCTTTGTTTGGTAGATCTTTTGTTTAAGAAATGTCATTGTCATGTCTTTTAGTTTTTCTTTTGTAATCCTATTATGGGTTAGGGAGTGTATTTTATTCTTGTACCTAAAGTTTTGGTATCATTTAATAGTAATAGAGTTTTTGCCGACCAAAAAAAAGGTTAGATTAGGGTTATAAGAATTCAGTTATGATAATTAAGCTTATTCAACTCATTAAGAATATACAAACACACACACACGAATCTCCCCCACCATGTGTATAGACGTGCTTAGCTTTCATTTGTCAAATTTCCCAGCCAATCACATAATTCATTAGTTGATAGCTACTAAAGGTAGCTCATCCATGAAGGGGTAAACCCTAAAATACCCTTGGAGAAAACACCTTCAAACCAAGGATTAAATAGGTGCCCCATGGATAAAAAAGCTCAAGAATGATGATAGAATATAAAACGAACATAATGAAAGTGATAAATTACAAAGAAAGCCTCTCAATTGGGTAAATTGCATAAAAGTCCAAAATGTGCATAAAATTGCATAACTTGCTCAAACAGTGTCGAAATTGGACCAAATTTGAAACTTAAGCTTATCTTATGATTTCAAAGCATATAAAAAGTTTATATTAGGGTTATAATAATTAAGCTTATTCAACTCATTAAGCAAGTTTAGGGGACTTACAACTATAAACCCCTAACAGGGATTTCACCCCTGAAATCCAAGGTAAACAAAGATGGGTACTTCCTTTGCACCTCATACTATTACCTTCACATGGTTACTTTCATATCATGGTGATGTCACATAATTCATAGATATCTCATCTTGGGCCAGCACAAAAACCCCCAACATGAGAAGACATTTGCAAATATGGAACATAGAAACTTGTTGTGCCACCTGTACAAGTCTAGTAGTAATGTTCAACTTTAAATTCTAGCTATCATCCTGAAATTATATCTATTGTATCAACAAACCATCTATCTTTGATAGTGGTCTTACCCAGCTATCACTAGACCATACACAACATTATAGATTCACTTTTGTTTTTCCTTCCAAACAACATTTATAGGATCATCATCAACTCTCTCTCTCTCTACAGGAGAGGAATACTTGGAATTTTCATTTAATAAAAATCTCCAACCTTTACATATTTCTCATACTGTTGATACATCTTGAATACTAGGATTCATTACCTTGGTATCTACCTCATGTTCTATATGGAACTCACATCATTATCTCATTCATTTTTACCAACATAACAAATATCAAGACATATAAGAGGAGTCTTCCTAATTATTGGAAGGCTCAAAAGCAAAATCATCACAAACGTTATGACCTTGGAACCATAGTCCAAACAACCTTATGCTATAATAATCTATCCACCTTCATGTTTACAATGAATCCACACATACATAGTGGAAATGATCCACTTGAAAGATATGCCCTAGAAAGGAAAGACACAAAGGGAAACACACTTCCCACATAATAGCAACATTGTTCAAGGGTCACTAGAAAAAAGGTAACCAATTCTATTTTCATTATTTAGGTTACAACTTCTTATGTATCATTTTACCTTTTTCATTTCGGGTTCCTTGCCATTAGCATAGGAATCATCATGATTTAACATATCTCATTACTCCTTCCTTGATGACTATTTATCCCACTAGTGTATGTTCTCTTATTTTATTATGTTTTTCAACCACTTATCAATAGGTAAATCGTCATATTCTTCATTTTCTTCATTAAACAGGGATCACCTCCCTTAATTTCTTTCACATGCCATGATGATTTTACATTAACACATTCTTACACACATAGGTTGGTATGAGATTAACTCAGGTTCCACCTTATTCCTTTGTCATTGTTCTCATTTATCTTCTCATTTTATACTTATCATTGGAGTTCTCTCCATCTTATGTGGATTTCATACCTTGAATCACTTTATAAGCATAGACTTATTTGTCTTTTACTTTATTATCTTCTTGAATCACATCTTCAAGAACTCATCTTTTCTTTATTTGTATTCAGATTTAGATTTCATGGTGTTGTATCTTTCTCTTATAGTTACCAAACATTCAAATTTTGATAGATTATGATGCAATTCTCATCTTCTTTAAGGTAGGATTGATATATTCATACCATGATTTCTTATTCATTATGCTCTTTAGATTGTCTCAAAATGACTACTTGATCAGAGTAATAAAAAAGATAACAATCTAAGAGTTCCATACTTACCTTTCTTCAATAATTGAATACATGGCCAGGGCACCCAAATACTAAGATTAGGTAGTATGCACCCTATTTTTATGTCGTATTCCTAATTTTGACATCATCCTAGTCCTAAGTCCTAGTGTCCCTATAGACTCAGTGAACCTAAAGCTCTGATACCAACTTGTGATAACATGTTACTCTAAATGAAATTACTCAAAACATAAAACACAATCAATCACCAATTAACCACATACCCAAAAATTTGGGATAATTAAAACCGATTTCAACGTCAGCACCTGCTCAGAAACATTTGCATAAGAGCCCAACATCTTTATTTTATACATACTTTGACAAGAATTTGATACAAATTATTCTATCACCTTAGCCACAACATATATACATAGGATAACAATATTTGTATATGCCACACAAACAAGCATTAACATGCTAACAAAATTCTGATTCGTTTGAAACACCATATACAAACTTTTCCTGCCCGAACATAAGAGTATAGGGATGACTCTAGGACACACTAGACATCTAATCAACTTTTTCAAAGATTCATTACTATAGCTCCTATTTGCTGCCACGGGTTTGTTTTTGTCACTTCCGATTACCTAAAAAGATGTGGCAAACCACAAGGGTGAGACCCATGTCCCAGTAAGAGATATAACCTCCAACAATGCTTATTGATTACAACATTTTAAATAGTAGATAACTAAGCAGTAGGAGTATTTAATAATCAATTGAATAGATTGAACATTTCAAGTATACTAAACAGATTAAGCAAATCATCTTAGCAACAAGTATGATCATCAATGCATATATATATAACAAATAAATCCATTTCTATGGATAGATATCTACTCAAATATCATCAAATTTCATCTAATAACAATCATTGTCATTAATTTGACTATCATCATATTCCTTGCTAACAGCACAAGAAATCTAGTTGCATAAGCATCCTTAACATCATGAATATGTCTAGTAACATAACATAGCTATCAATATTGGCATCTCAAATAAAGGGAACAAATCTATATCATAAGTAGAACTAACATCATAGCACAATTAACTGCATAGGCATGATTAGTAGTTTAAGCATCTATAATTACATAGGCATGGCTAGTAATATTAAACATAGCTAGCAGCATCATCTTAACCATCAATGTCAGTATATTTGACAACATAAGCATGTTTACAACATGAGCATAACTACAACATAAGCATATCTATTATCTCTTATTGTACTAAACATGATCTCAATGAAAAGAAAGAAAACAAAGATTATCATCCAATATGAAGCGTTGTATATAACCCTAAATAGATATGCTATACGACTGTCTTACATCTTTTATTATGCCCTGAGGAATTTGAGGATACCACTCAAAATCCAACTGACCACTGCTAAGTCAAAATCAGTGCCATACAAGATCTAGGAAGAGCCAGACTCCTAGTATCTTCTTTGCCCCCAGTCAGTACAGGTCTTCCACAATGACACATAAGGTCAAGCTACTCATAGCCTAGTCCATCCTTGGTACAAGTCATGGCACTAGTGAAAGGAGGTAGGTACGCATACCCTACCATCTGAGATACAACCACGGTTGTCCTCCATTCTCATCATAAATATAATCACATCAGATGTATGATGCATGACCATAGCCATCCTCCACAACCTGCATTGTGGATGACAAGGATATATCCTCAACTTGTTACCCCCACATACTCAAGTATGTGCTCTGAGTTTCCCTTAGGAATACTCATTTCACCATCCAACAAGTTCTGACACTAAGATCGCTCTATGGCACAGGGCACTACATGATTAGAGTTTCACTTGATTAGTTATTCCAATTGGGTGAATTAAGGCTACATCAAACAAGTGGACATGCAAACCCTAATTCACTTCTAGTAAGCATATAAATATCAAAACTTTTAAAAGATATAAAACATGTGAAACATAATTTCTCATCTCATCATCACATGGTACTATTCACTTGCCATTCATGAGACCACACTAGTCATCATACTATCACAAGATATAATTTCTTTTCATAATATCACAGGGTATCAACCCTTATCAACACAAGAGGATTACACCTCAATCAGGGCTCAACCGTTCCCAAAGGTCATTAAGACCATCATATTATTCTCTGCAAGATCATCATTATCTTTCCATGTCTCTCAACAAGGCTCAACAACTTCACTTACATATAATACACCAGATCAATACAATATTGTATTAATGAGCTAGGAGATATTCACAAAAAGGGTTATATTAACATTAAGAACATTACTTTATTACATCAACATGCAAGTAATCTAGATATTATTAACCCTCATCATATTCATAATGCACATGTTTAGCATAAGAAAGTATCAACCATGTGGCTATGATAACCACCAATTAACATATTAAGGTTATGATCATATTAAGGAGGTTATTTCAACATCATTCCATCACATAAGAATGTTAAACATGAATATTCATCTTTATCTATTTGAATTAGAGTTAGGTTCAATAAGATAAATTATATTAATGTTACTAGTTAATACTTATACCCAAATCCTAACTCACGGCATCCCCATTGGATCATGGATACATAAGGTGAAGCATCACCATCACATTCCACACTATTATCAAGTATGAACCCACATATAAATCAAGGTGTAGCCATCTAGTTATAGAATACTAGGGTTTCAATAACAATAAGAGAGTACTCCATGATTGTATTATTCATTCAAGGACTATTCATACCCAATTACCATCATTTAGTTATATTAAAGCTAGATATAACAAGCTATACCTCATTAGGGTTACATATCAACAAAATATGGTTATCATCCCTTCTATTCATATGAGTGAATAGGTAAGATTACCTTATTAAGGCAACCCTCCATTTGTTCCATCATCATTCAGCCCATATCACCATACCACAATGTCACCCAGAACCATTGGATGTTTAAAAGGTAAGACCATTGATTGTTTACATAAGTAAACACCTTGGATAAACCACCTATGAAGTCCTTGATTTTTTCTCTAGAAACAGTCATCATATAACCCTACACATCCCTTGATTAACAACACAAAAAGTTCCATTAAGAGTAGGGTAAAACCCACAATCGACTGTTCATTTAAAATAAGCCATCCATTGTCAACAAGTAAATTCCTTAAGTTGATCATATAAAGAAAACCATCTAAATCACATTATTAGGACCAACATATTACATTAGCCATCATTCCACTTTATTGTAGGAATAAATATTAGATCTTGACCATTGGTTCAAGTTCATATGTTAAAACCATCAATTATAGTATAGGTCTGACCATTGCATCAAGTAACCCAAGAAACCATTGGTCTAAGGCTTAATTGATGCTAAAACTATATGATTAACTCACCATAGGTTTTGGAGACCTGATCCACCATCATAAGTCACCATTAAGTCACCATAGGTTGTTAAATTAGCACTATATTCATTAATCATCATCAAATATTAAGCTAATGTCACCGTTGATTGATAACATCAGTCGGGTACTTAATAGTTGATCATTAAACTTCTAATTGATACAAAACCTGACCTAAGGTGGTGACCATAGGTTTTCACCATCAACTGACACCTTTGATCTTGACCATCAGTAGGGTTGTTGCAATGGTACCATCATCGGGTCATGGGTTTATAAAAGAAATCAGCTTAAAACCCTAAAATTGACCGTTGGTTGATAGGTTCTTAGCACCATAGGTTGTCAAACCAACATGATCCAAGTCATATTATACCTTAGGAATAATGTACACATGATCACAGGTTCATCTAGAACTGAAATCAGAATAGGAAATATTATAAAAATCGAAATCCAAGTCAAGCATAACTTTTTAGTGCATGAATCATCATTTTTAAGCAAGAACATGAGCTAGAAAGCTTATGGTAAGCAATAAACGTGGAGCAAGTTATAAAACTTGCCTCTAATTGGAAGATAAACTCCCAAAAATAATAAAACATAAGAAAGTAGGGTAGAAAATCCAAGCATAATCTGTGAACTCATCCATCTAGCACCTTTCTTCGCAAACTCTAAGCATAAGGAGCAAGAAAGGTAGGGTTTTAGAGCTTTAGAGCAATTTCTACCATGGAAAAGCAAATTTCTGACCTGGAGAAAGGTAGGAGGAAGGATAAAAAAAATAAATAAATGGAGTAAAGAAGGGGATTCTTACTCTTTTAGGTCAAGATCACTAGAAGGAAGCTTTTCAAACCCTAAAAGGAAGTCAATTGCAACCCCATATTCTTTTTCCAAGAAAATCCTCTCTTTCTTCTTCCTTGGATAGGAAATTCACAGAAACACAGAGGGAGAACAAGGTTCATATAAGGACGGAAGTGTTAAAGAGAAAATGGCTCGTTTTGGTGCTTAGGGATAAGTATATGAAACTTTAAGATAAAGAAAAAGAAAAAGTTAGAAGTTCTAGTATCTTTCCAAGTGTCCATGGCCTTAAACTATAAAGAATATATAAGCACACACACAATCATATCCCCCACCATCCATAGAGACATGATTATACCTCATTTCTAGAATTTACAAGCAAAACAAATAATTCATTACTTGATAGCTACTAAAGGTAGCTCATCCATGAAGGGGTAAACCCTAAAATACCCTTGGATAAAACACCTTCAAACTAAGGATTAAATAGGTGCTCCATGGATAAAAAAGCTCAAGAATGATGAGAGAATATCCAAGGAACATAATTAATGTGATAAAATGAAAAGAAAACCTCTCAATTGGGTAAATTGTAGAAAAGTCCAAAATGTGCATAAAATTGCATAACTTGCTCAAACAGTTCCCAAATTGGGCCAAATTTGAAAATTAAGCTTATATTATGATTTCAAAGCATATAAAAAGGTTATATAGGGGTTATAAGAATTCAATTATGATAATTAAGATTATTCAACTCATTAAGCAAGTTTAGGGGCCTTACATTTAAAATTATGAAATGTATACTACTTTATTGTGTATACATTTAGTATCTCTAGGGATATGGACTCTTTTACAACCTTGATGTCGAGATTAAAAAATATATTCTAGTTCACTTCATTATCTTGTCCTCTCAATGATGAGTCGTATGTAACCTACTATAAGGTTTTATTTGGATTTTCAACTTAGTTTTTTGTTGTTGCTAGATTTAAGTTGGGATTTTTCTAGGGATTAGTGATAATGAGTTGTTTTGTGATTGATTAGCAATACGGGTCCCCAAAAGTGAGGTACTAGATCATAGGTTAGCTAAATCTATAGGGATAATAGTAAATAGGATCATGACACAAAAAAAATGCACACTACTTAAACTTAGCATTTGGATGCCCTGGTGAAGTTTTCATTATAGAAAGGTCAATATATAGACAATAAGCTTGAAAACATAAACATCTACAAACTAAGTAGTATAGGTAAATCACACTATAACGACACTAGGAGTGTGTCATAGAGTACCATCATTAGACGGTCAAAAAAAGTTATTGTAGCTACTGCATGATAGAAAGATAGTTTTGAATGTTCTAGGGGAGGCTCCCCTTAACAATAGATCTCAGTCGAAATCACAAGGATGTTCTTGGTACTCTAGAATAGAATGGAAATCAAAAGCCAATATCATATGCCAAGATCTCCTTCAGAGTGAAGTGTCGCCCCTTGCTGTTGCAATTTCCAAAGATAGCCATCTGAGAGTCTTGATCTCTCTTCTCCATGGTTGATGTTGAAGGATTTCCTACAATGTAGAAAGAGAGAGTATGTATGTTCAATCTCTGTGATCATATGTTGTGGTGTGTGAAAAATATTGTCATATTTTCTAGAATTTCTCTCTAGCAATGCATTTAATGGTGTAAGGTTGTTGATCAGAAAGAAGATTACATATCTAAAATATCTAGATTTATATGGTAGAAATTGTCAATAATATGTGAAAATGATAGAGTAGTGAATCAAAAGGTGTTCTATAGTCTCTTTGTTGTTGAGGCATATGTAACATCTAGATGGTCCATGGAATCCCCTTTTCCTGAAATTTTGCTCTGTTAGAATTTTGTTGTGAATGATAAGCCGAATATGGATTTTTGTTTTTAATTGGAAGTTGAGTTTCCAATAGTCTGAAAGTGTAATGACCCCACCTCTTGTAAACTCCAAATTAAGGAAGGCCAAGAAGCTAGAGTTGTTATCCCAAACATTATCATATGGTTTTGTAAATAATAATTAAAATTTAATAATTTCTACCACAACTAAGCTTATTGCAGAATATAAAAATTTTCTTTTCAACATACCTTTCAAAATTGGGATTTTAGAAATTTTACCCAAGGAGAGAACTATCTAAATATACTCCTCCAAAACATTATATAGCCTCTTTTTTTTTCAATGCCACCTTTTAGTGAATATCCACTTTCCATTAATCTTGTAGATGTGACATCATATTACCCTAAAACACCGACAAACAAAATGTTAGTTAGTATAATGAGTTATACTGGTATGTGGGGGAAACAAAAAGTTTGCATATAGTTGTAACAACATATTGCAATAAAACTATTGTTTAACAAATCAAACTTTACGTCATAATCATAACTATTCAATCATGATCTGTCGAAGCCTCTATCACTGTAGTGGATATGGATACTAGCTCTCCAATGTGGTAGATCTTTAATAGCCCTCTTTGGTCCTACCTCAAAGGTAGACCAAGACCTAGAGCTGTATAGTCGTATGATCCTACCCAAATGTAGACCAAACCTCGACTCATGATAATCTTTTAATCCTACCCCAAGGTAGACCAATACCAAGATCATCAATTTCTCACATATACACAAAGCTACAAAGGAGGATTCGGATCTAAGCTAGTCATGCACATATATATGGTGATAGCCATAGTCACTTTATAGTTGCAAGAATTAATGTTCATCCAAGCAGTTAATTTCAAGCAAATCGATGAAACCTCAGAAAACACCGTGAAACTAAGATGAGTAATATTAGCCGTAGCCACATGCCTGATTTGGTAGTCTCAAAATCAAGCAAGATTGCTAATCCAATCAAGAATTCCAATCAACCAAGCCAAGCAATAATCAAGCAACTTGATCCTGAAAAGTATTTATAACACCTATTGTTATAATCTCATCCAAACATCTTTTATTGACTTGGGGTTCCATTCTAAGTTTTATAAGACTTATTAGGATTTCCTTAGGGTTTTTTGGTTTCCAAACTTTCATTTTTCAATTTTACCCTTCAAGTCAACAAATCCTAAAAGCACTTTTCCACAAATAAAACCCTAATTACTCAAAGTATGAACAAATACCGTCCAACTAGATCACCCTTTTGTGTCAAAGGGATAAACTTTGCTCATAATAGTGAGGGAGCATCATTAGATCCATGAATCTTCAAAACTTAGGTTTTTAAATTAATTAAAACCATTAAAGATAGCACTTTAAATACTTTTCAAGTTACAAGAAGATTTAGGCGTCGGAATCATTTTTAATGGATTCTATAAATTTTCTCATAAAAATCCATATATAACATGTACCCGTTGGATAACCCTACAATTAGTTATGATTTTTCCAAATAAATCACTTTAGACCAACCATGGTCTGCCACCTAGGCACTAGGCAACCATGCCTGATCTTCCCACGCAACAGAACCAAGCCAATGGGCTTTAGCCAACACAACTTCCTTTCTTGTGTGGACAGGATTGCGAGACCGAGTCAAAAATGGGAAAAAGACCAAAAGGTTCTTACCTATGAAGAGAGGAGTTGATGGAAGGACGGTCAATTCACAGATTGTCATCTTCTTCCTCTTCCTGGTCTTTCTTCATGAACAAGTGTTCCCAATGAGTCAACACCAAGGTTAACTATGTGAGTTAGCCCCTTAAAGTGACGAGTAACAATGCCAACACCTATGTTGGTCCTCAATGAACTCACTGAGGTCTTCAATTCCCCAAAGACAGTTGAAGTGGCTAGAATAGAGAGGAGGATCTCCAGTAGGATGGCGGCAAGGTATCAGGATGAAGAACAAGGTTTGGAGGGAAATTGAGAGTAGGGTTGAGACTAGGGAATCACAAGTGTTTTGCAAGGGTCTCGGTG
This sequence comes from Alisma plantago-aquatica, assembly GCA_963693085.1. Classification (NCBI taxonomy): domain Eukaryota; kingdom Viridiplantae; phylum Streptophyta; class Magnoliopsida; order Alismatales; family Alismataceae; genus Alisma; species Alisma plantago-aquatica. Next base: position 331,449,354 of record OY856414.1, read on the forward strand.
CTCTCACAGAGGGTCTCGGGTCCCCCCTTACATAGGTGGGATTCCTCGGGGTTAGATCTGCCTCCATGGATTGGGCGATTCTTTTAGGGCCTTCAAAACCCTAGGAAAGTTAGGATGAACCTATGTGGTTTCTTGCCACGAATTCTTTGAGCCAATTTCCCAATTCACACATTAACTAGGTGTGGAGAAAATTTGATCGGGAAGGACATGTTTCATGTTCCCTATTTCCTTGTTCAGCCGAAGGTAGGGGATAAGTGCTCTATCATTGGATCTCATATCCAACAACCCATATCTCACACGTCCAAATAAAAATTCAATAAAGAAATTCTAATTCGATTCAAAATCAGGACATTTAATGATATTTCTCTCACTTTAGGGATTTTTAAAAAAATCCATATCTCTCAAACCACACATCCTTTTGATCCCAAATTTTAAGGGAAACATTTTAATGACTTAAATTACTTGTGCACAAAGTTTGAAACTAAAACTCGAAAATAAAAGAGACTTTTCTTCATATGCAAGTCATCTATTCAAAAGGTATATATTATGCAATTAAAATTCATATTTTCTCTTTCTTTCTCTTCTATTTTCTTTATTTTGATTTCTTTTCTCATTGAAACCAAAAGGAGATAAAAACGAATTAATAGTGGTCATCCATGCCACCTTCTAGAGAATTCTACACAATTCTCATATATGCACACAATTAACTTTTATTTATTTTCTCCCTTTACTTATTATAGGATTTTCTTGTATCCTTTTTCCCTTTCATCATTATCGAATTTATCAAAAAGTATAAATCATGATTTCATGCATCCAAGGAAAATTTTACAAAAGAATCCATTCTTTTAAAACAAAACAAACAATTTTACATTCAAATTCCTTTTTATTTGCAACTTTGTGTTTCAATCAATACAAGCAAAATTGAGGTTAAAACATCCTTCCCACCTTATAAGAATTTCCCCCCCAAAATTCAACCAATTAAATAAACAATTCAACGTAAGCCTTTTCCATAACCGTCTTCAGCTCCCATGTGGCTTCATCCTCTCCATGATGCTTCCAAACAACTTTTGTTGTCTCTATCTTTTTACTCCTGAGCTCTTTCACCTTGGTATCCAGTACCCTCACATGTGACTCAAGATAAGTCAGCCTCCCTTGGAGTTCAATAGGTTCAATACTCAGCACATGGCTCAGATCCTTCACATAGTGCTTTAGATTGGTCACATGGAACACATCATGCATCATACTATACTGAGGGGGTGAGGCTAAATGATAAGAAACTTCACCAATCTGTTCCAAAATCTCAAACAGACCCACTTATCTGAGACTCAACTTTCCTCTATTCTTAGCTATAGCTAGGAGGGGTCGGATTTTCATAAACACATGTTCACACCTAGTGAAGTGAAAGTCAATCCTCTTTGCATCAACATACAACTTATATCGATCCTGGGCTCTCTTTGGCCTTTGCTTGATCAAAGTGACTTTATTAGCATACAAATTTAGTTCCTCTAACCTCATCAAGGTCCTCTCACCAACATCATCCCAATGAAGTGGTGACCAACACGACTTCCCATAAAGATCTTCTACATAGGCATCCCAATCCTGGCATGGTAGCTATTATTGTAAGCAAACTTGGCTAAGGGTAGGTGTTGCTCTCATGATCCACCCAATCAATCATACATGCTCTCAATAGATCCTCTAATGTCTAGATTTTTCTTTCTGACTATCCATCAATCTGGGAGTGATAAAACATGCTAAAATTTAGTCTAGTGTCGAGTTATTCTTACACTTGCTTCCACAACTTGGAAGTTAACTTTGGGTCATGATCAGAAATAATCAAAATCAGAACACCATGCAGTCATACTATCTCTCTGATATAAAGTTCAGCTAGATCTATCACTTTAGTAGTGGTCTTTAAGGCAAGGAAATGTGACGACTTGGTAAGGCGATCTACCACAACCCATATTTCATCATGACCTTTCTTGGTCTTAGGGAGACCCACCACAAAGTCTATGGTGATCTGTTCCCATTTCCACTCAGGAATTTCAATCAACTATAGCAATCCACCAGGTCACTGGTGTTCAACCTTCACCATCTGGCATGTGAGACAACTGGCCACATATTTGTTTATGTCTTTCTTCATCCCAGGCCACCAAAAGTACTACTGTAAGTCCTTAAATATCTTGGTAGTGATAGGGTGTACCATATACTTAGAACCATGAGCTTCTTGCAAGATATTATTCTTCAAGGGTGAATCTTTAGGAACCCAAATATGACTCTTGTAGCAGATTCCAACATCTACTCCCATGGAGATATGGGTCTAAGGTTTCTCTAATAAACCTTTCATCTTGTCAAGCTCTAGGCTAGCTAATTGGGTAGCTACCAACCCGGTCAACAGATATGGTTTTATCAGGATGTTAGCCACACAGATCTAGTCTTCTAATGGCTATGGACTCCACCTAGCAAACTCTTCCAATTTTCTCCACTGGCTAGACAAGATAGCTGCACACCTGAGTTGTTTCTGACTAAGAGCATCTTCTAGAACATTAGCTTTCCTAGGGTGATAGGCGATAGTAAAATCATAGACTTTCATATACTACATACATCATCTTTCTTTAATGTTTAGGTCCTTCTGAGTCAGGAGGTACTTCAAGCTCTTGTGGTCGGTGAAGATTTCCAAGGTGGCTCCATGCAAATAGTGTTGCCAAATATTCATGGCATGTATAATCGCAACCAGTTCTAAATCATGTGTCTGGTAATTCACTTCATTGAGCTTGAGCTATCTGGAGGCATAAGCAACAACATGCCCATTTTTTTCTAGCACGCATACAAGCCCTGTCTTCATAAAACCTTCATTGCTTGATGGTAGAGTCAACACTGGAGTTGTGGTCAACTTTTTATTTAGGTCATAGAAGTGAGCTTCACACAAGTTTGACCACACAAACTTCTCATCCTTCCAAGTAAGATTGGTGAGTGGCAAAGTAGTATTTGATAAATCATTTATGAAGTGCCAATAATATCTGGTCAATCCCAAGAAATTGTAAATCTTAGAAGGGTTCTTCAGTGTTGGACAATCTCGCACAGTTGACACTTTAGCAGGATTCACTGAGATGGTCCCTTTGGATATAATGTGTCCAAGGAACATGACACTATCTATCCAAAACTCACACTTTGAGAATTTCCCATAGAACTTTTGCTTTCTCAGAATATCAAGGACTCTACCCATGTGGTCCTAGTGTTGTTTTAGGTCATCGGAGTAAACCAAGATGTCATCTATAAACACTATGACAAATGAGTCGAGGAAAGGTTGGAACACACTGTTCATGAGATTCATAAACACACTCGGGGAATTTCACAACCCAAAAGGCATGACCACAAACTCATAGTGGACATAACATGTTCAGAAACTGGTTTTTGGGATATCCTCACTCTTGACTCGCAGCTGGTGATACCCAAACCTCATATCAATCTTTGAAAATATTCGAGCAGACTTAAGATGGTCAAACATGTCATCTAAATGGGGTAAATGATACTTATTCTTAATGGTATCCTGGTTGATCATTCGGTAGTCTATGCACATTCATAGAGATCCATTCTTCTTCTTCACAAAGAGGACTGATGCTCCCCATGGTGATGTGCAAGGTCAGATAAAACCTTTGTCTATCAATTCTTGCAGTTGCTTTTTTAGCTCAAGCAACTCAGTGGGGGCCATCCTGTAAGGTGCCCTGGAAATAGGGTTTATCCTGGGAGCTAGTTCTATCAAAAATTCTACCTCTCTCTCAGAAGGATTCCCAGGAAAATCATCCAAGAACACATCTACATAGTCCATGACTACCTCTATTTGCTCTAGGGGCTGCATCTTAGGCTTTGGCTCGGTAACTACTACTAGGAAAGACTGACAACCCTTGGTTATCATCCACTCTACCTTCAAGGCTGACACATATAGGCTGGTGGTAACATCCTTCCTACCTCTAATGGTGAACAATGGATGACCTAGTCTCTCTATTCTTATCTTCTTTTCCGTACACTCAATCTTTTCCCTATAAGCATAGAGCCAATCCATAACAATGATCACATCAAAGTCATTCATGTCAAGGAGGATAAAATATGTAAGAATCTCATTATCCAGGTACTTAAAGAATATAACTGCGGTTTTTAAGAGATATGCAAAGATCTGACCACAGGGATTGTGACATCCAAAACATATCCTAAATCCTTGATGTCCAAACAAAGTATAGTTGCAAGATTTCTTGAAATGAAAGTATTACTAGAACCAGAGTCAAAAAGATCTTTTACATCGTCTCATGATCTCAAGCATGCCTGTATTATTTTTTCCAAAACAAGTCAAACTATTGCAGTTCTCATATTAATACATGAAAAAGAACTCTAAGGGTGATCACCCTCTATCAATTGATTAGCATTATCTTGAGCCTCTTCATTGTCGATGGTGAACACTCGAGCTTGCCTTCACTCTCCAGCAGGTGGGGATGTGGCTACTGGCTGGGCTGCTAAAGGGCCTGAACCTCTTGGGTCAGGTAAAGGACAGATGGCTTGGAAGTGTCCCTCTTGCTGGCAACGAAAACACACCTTCTTCTTGTAGAGACACTCTCTTGAATTCCATTTTCCATAGGTGTGACACCTAGGATGGTTGTTCTCCTTGTGGGGTTTTCTTTTACCTCCATGTTTTACCTTGGCATGGTTGTGTCCTTGTCCTTTATTGTGATCATTCCTTGGGCCATATGTTCCTTCAGTGAAACCTAAATATCCCTTTGATGGGTTTCTTGTAGGCATCACCGTCTTCTCCATGTCTAGGGTGGTGTTGTAGGCATCAGTGAAGTTCATTGGTTTGCTCACCATCACATGAGGATTGATGGCAGGATGAAGATGCTCAATAAAATGGTCCACCCATATTTCCTCATTCAGCGTGTATAAGAACCACTCCAAGATGCAGAACTTGCGGCCAAAGTCTGCAATAGATAGGTTACCTTGAACCAGGTTGGTGAACTCCCTTTCCTTTTCTTTCTTTGCTGAGATTGGGATAAATTTGGTTGTGAAGATGGTTATGAATTCAGTCCAATCCATCGGGTCCTCATTCAGATCTCAAACCATGATGTGGTTCTCCCAATAGATCTTAGTTTCTCCTTCCAGGAGGTGAGCAACAAATGGAACCTTCTTGATCGGATGCACTTCTAGCATGCGGAAACCATTCTCTACTTCTAGAATCTAGGTATAGGCTTTGTTGACCACCTCGGTCTTGTCTTCTCCCTAAAATTTCTCAATGTTTAACTTCACGAAGTCCAAAATGGTGGCTCCAAGTCGCAGACGAACTGGTAGTGGCTCACCATATTCTCTCTGGCTATGTACTTAAGGGACAAGGCACTAATGGCCTCAGTCAGCTTCTTCTGTTGTTCCATCTAAAGGGCATCAGGAGTATGAACTATTACTTATCTTATAGTTGGTCCAGAATTAGCTACAGGGTCGACCTTGGGCTCGTCTTCTACCATTGGCTCTTTCTTCTGGTCATTCTCCTTGTTTAGGTTGTTGAAGGGAACAAGTTTTCAGTCCACATCATCCTCAGAGGATTTTTCAGGTCTTTTACTTTTACTGGAGGCTTCTTCCTCCATAGCCTTCCTTGTTTTCTCTAGAGACCTTCTCTTCCTACAAAAGAGCCTAACCTCGGCGTTATCCTAAGGGGTGTAAATGGGGATGGCGAAAGTATTGGTGTGACCCATGCTTCTATACATAAGCATGTAATTAAACTCAGTTTAAGTTTTATATCATTAAAACTTATGTCCATGACATCTTGCTTACATGTTTTTTATTATTTGGTGGAGGATTCCTAATCCTTAACACTCTTAACCCCAAAACTCATGAGGAGGTGGAGAGAGAGAAAACCTTATGAACTTAAAGTTTATCCCATAAAAGAGGGTAAATAAGGGATGAAGTAGATAAGAAAACCTAGAGGTATCTTATTTTGAGTCAAATCCTCTTATTTTGGCCAAGAAGTCACACGAATTTTGGGAGTCCTTGTAAACTGACTAGTAGGGTAGAGGAAAATCTTTCCAGCCCCCAGATCGTGATCCTTTTCTAGACACATCCATCTTTGGAATATTCTCTAATAACTCCCTTTGGGCTCTAAAGAATTTGTAAAATTTAATAATATATAAAGATTATATGGAAAACCACACTCTGATACCAATGTAACGACCCCACCTCCCAACAACCCCCAATTAAGGAAGGCCAAGAATCTAGAGTTGTTATCCCAAAGAGGATCATATGGTTTTGCAAATAATAAAAAATAATTAATAAATTCTACCACAACTAAGATTAATGCATGATATAAAATTTTTATTTTCACATATCTTTCAAAATTGGGATTTCAGAAATTTTACCCAAGGAGAGAACTATCTAACTATAATCCTCTAAAGTATTATATAGCCTTGTTCTTTTCCAATGCCACCTTTTAATGAATATCCACTTTCCATTAATCTTGTATATGTAACATCATATTACCCTAAAACATCGACAAAAAACATCGGTTAGTATAATGAGCTACATTGGTATATAGGGGAAACAAAAAGTTTGCATCTAGTTGTAACAACATATTGCAACAAAATTATTGTTTAACAGATCAAACTTTAAGTCTTAATCATAAATACTCAATCCTGATCTATCCAAGCCTCTGTGATGTCCCTATAGTGGACATGGATACTACCTCTCCCATGTGGTAGATCCTCAATATCCCTCTTTGGTCCTACCCAAAAGGTAGACCAAGACCTAGAGTTGTATAGTTGTATGATCCTAGCCAAAGGTAGACCAAGACCTAGGGTTGTATAGTTGTATGATCCTAGCCAAAGATAGACCAACCCTCGACTCATGATAATCTATTGATCCTACCCCAAGGTATACCAATACTTAGATCATCAATTTCTCACATATACACAAAGCTACATAGGAGGATTAGGATCTGAGCTAGTCATGCATATATATATATATATGGTAATAGCCATAGTCACTTTATATTTGTAAAAATTAAAGTTCATCCAATCAATTAATTTTAAGAAAATCGGTGAAACCTTAGAAAACACAGTGAAACTAAGACAAGTAATCTTAGTCGTAGCCACATATCTGATTTGACAATCTCAAAACCAATCAACATAGATAATCCAATCAACCAAGCAATAAATCAAACAACTTGATCTTGAAAAGTATTTATAACACCTAATGTTATAATTACATCCAAACATCTTTTATTGACTTGGGATTCCATTCTAAGGTTTCTAAGCCTTATTAGGATTTCCTTAGGGTTTCTTGGTTTCCAAACTTTCATTTTCCAATTTTTCCCTTTTTAGGTCAACAAACCCTAAAAGCACTTTTCCACTCATAAAAACCCTAGTACTCAAATTATGAACAAATATCATCCAATTAGATCTAATCCATCATTTTTATGTCAAAAGGCTAAACGTTTCTCATAATAGTCAGGGAGCATCATTAGATTCATTAATCTTCAAAACTTAGGTTTTTAAATTTCTTAAAACCATTAAAGATAGCTCCTTTACATACTTTTTGTGTTATAATCAGATTTATGCCTCGCATTCATTTTTAATGGATTCTACATATTTTTTTCATTAAAATCCATATATTCCCATTGGATAACCCTATAATTAGTTATGATTTTTCTAAATAAATCACTTTTAGAGCAACCATACGCCTCCACTTAGGCACTAGGCAACCATGCCCGATCTACCCACACGGTAGAGTCAAGCCAATGGGCTTAAGACAACACAACTTCCTTGCTCGTGTGGCTAGGACGCGAGACTAAGTCATAAATGGGAAAAAGATGAAAAGGGTCTTACCTTTGAAGAGAGGAGTCGAGGGTAGGACAATCAATTCACAGATTGTCGTCTTCTTCCTCTGCTTAGTCCTTCTTCATAAATAGGTGTCCCCAATGAGTCAATACCAGGGTTGACTCTGTGAGTTAGCCCCTTGAAGCGATGAGCAATAGTGCCAACACCTCCCCTAGTCCTCGACGAACTCACTGAGGCCTTAAATTCCCCCAGAGACGGTTGAAGTTGCTGGAACAAAGAGGAGGATCTCTGGAGGGATGGTGGCAAGGTTTTAGGTTGAAGAACATGGTTTCAAGGTAAATTGAGAGTCGGGTTGAGACCAGGGAGTCACATGTGTGCTTGTGAGGGTCTTGTTGCTCTCACAGAGAGTCTCTGGTCCCCCTTATGTAGGTGGGATTCCTCGGGGTTAGATTTACCTCCATGGAATTTTGGGCGATTCTTCTAGTGCCTTCAAAACCCGAGGAAAGTTAGGATGAACATGTGTGATTTGTTGCCATGAATCATTGAGCCAATTTCCAAATTCACACAAATCATCGCTGGATATTGTTGTGATCAGTGGTGAATCCAACAACACTTGATAATAACAATGACACATCTACAAAAGTGGCAGTTTCAACCTAATACTAATACAAGGTGTTTGCACACACACAATTTTTCTAAGGAATAAAATCCCTAGAGTTTAACCTTAACAATAGCAATCAACTTGCCCACACGCGAATCAGTCAATCTTAGTATAGCAAAGGGTCAAAACCATGAGACAAATTGATAAAGAATCATTTTGAACCTATTACTAAGAAGAAGAAAAAAATTGTTTACTTGAGAATTAGTATAGCTAAATTTTAAAATAAATATTATAGAAGCAAAATTGATTAAACAAAATATTTAATTCCATGAAAATTAAAATAGATTCACTTGCATCCTTACCACTTTTCATGATAGGAGTATTGATATTCCCTAATAAAATAGGAGGGGTATGGATAAAGTGGTAGCGGGGGGGAGAGTGTATCACCCCAAACTTGGAGTTTGTCACTATTTTTTTTCTTTTTATTTTTTTTTGGCGAATAGGGGTAAGAAGATGATAGAATATATGTAGAAGAGGTTGAACTTGTGCATCTTGTATTTTTAATTTAGCACATTGGGAGCATTATAACATCAATTTAATTCTTTTTGCAATATGAAATAATTAAGAAATTTCACAATCTATCACACAAATCAAGTAAAGACACATTTCATTTGATTCCTAGCAATCATTTATGGCTTACCATCTTTTCCAAGGATCAGTGCTACTGTGATAACTTGGGACTTCACACTGTGAATATGACTTCTAATTTTCGATCTCGCTCTTATTTTCACCATCAATTTCATGTTTGTATATGTTTTAATTCCAAATTGGCCCATCTAGCATGGTTGCATCACCTTGATGATACTCAAGTTGATAAAAGTCAAAGTCTGAATTTATATCACATATCATCAACTTTCTCCTTTATTTTGATCTCTCTATTGTAAAATTAGATACTTTTTCTTGTGATCTTTATGCGTAGGGTGTTTTCCCACATTCTGATACATCAAATTTTGCTCAAATCATAGCTTGGATGAGAATGTTATGTCCATTTGAAGGCATGGTTCTCTAAAACCCTTTTTATTGCCTTTGTCAATTTGGGCCTTTGGTTGGTTGTTTTGGTCCTAGGATAATTTTTCCTTGGCCCAGATGCACTCTCTTTTGCATTCCTTCCTTTCTTCACATTTACTCCCTATCTGACCCCAACCCAATGGGAGCTGTCGGATCTTTTTGAGACACATATAGGGGATGGGATCCAGCAACCGAGATGTGTGGACCACCCTACGTTGGCCGAGAAGTTTTTCTACTTTCCTAGTCCACCAACAGCACACCTTACACTCACCGTGGGGCATCCTCGATCTACTTTGATCTCACCTAACCCACACTCGATGCCTCCAGGATACGCAGGACCCCTGAGAAGGTAGGTGGAGCACAACCCCACCTTCTTGGTCCCCTCATGTCTGTAGTTAATGATTCAACCCTAGATCACACCCCTCACACCCACGCCACCTATAAAACTCGACATCCTTTCTTCTAGCCCCTCCTCTTACTGCCCAAGACACCACCCATACCTCAGTCCCTCTCATGACCCCTATGTTGAGCTTTTCATCCTACACTAGGGTCTGCTAACCCTAGGCGTGAGGAGGAGAATGACATGAGAAGTGTTAGATCGGGCATCTAGTGCCCAGATTCACTCGCTCCTACACAACACCCCCTCATGTGGTTTCTCTCTCTCCTTTTCACTCCCTCTCTCTCTCACTCTCATGCTCTCCCTGTGGAGCATGTTCTCTCCTACCACCATGAAGGAACGAGTCATCAATCCCAGCATGGTAGGATACCACAGGCCTCTCCTCTACTTCTCTCTCTCCTAACTTCACCCTCACCCATCCAGCGTCCATGCCGCTCTGCAAATCTGGAGTTGCCACGAGTCCCTCAGACCCGCATACTTTGCTCGTGTGGCATCATCGCCACTACATTGCTCGTAGTCACACCAAGCCTCCCCAACCAGCTCCCAGTCACCTTCAATCACCCGCGATCATCTCCCATTGTCGGACATCACACCAGGTGCCCACAGCCGCCGCAAGCCGCTCAAAGTGGGTTCACTAGGGTGAGCCACCATGCATACGACTTTTGATTGTAGACATGACCCTCTGCTACCCTCAAGGCCATGTAGCGCACCCTCAGCCCTGGATCAAGAATCCAAGGGTCCATGATAATCAACATAGTGTAAATCTTCCAAAAATCATTTCTCATGCATCTCTTGCCCAAATTAGTCATGCAATAAATTGATTTTGATAAAAAAATGCTATATTGCTAATGATGTTATCATACTCTACTGTTTCTGCATCATATACTACTATTTTGATAAAAATGTGTCCTTTATGACTTTTTAGTGTTAATCACCCTTTACCATGTTTAACATGTGGGTATAATAATATTTTGGCTACCATTCATGCAATTCAGTAGCCCTACTCTTTCGTTTACATAATGTAATGACTTGGACCATCAACATGCACCCTAATGCCATGTTGGCCTACCATGACCTAAAAGTGATTCGAATGTGTACTTGATTGATGTAATTTGATCGCGTGTAAAGTCTTGGACCTAATTAGCTTTTTAAGATGATTTGTACTTTGAAATTAGTAACCTTTGTGATGTTTGGCATCTCTTTTAACCAAGGGTAGGCCATTTCTCTAATGTTGGACTCATATGACAATTTGATGAATTAATGTTCCCTAAATGTAATGTTCATGTACTTGTGGGGTTGGACCATTGATGCTTTTGCTAAACTGGATCATTAATTATTCAAACCTCTATGTCCACTTCCAAATTAGTCCTTGAATGACTTGTTTTACTAAATACCAAGTAGTGTACTCATGTAATCCTATTGACAATATGTAATACTTAGTGTGATCTATATTCACATGTTGCTTGTTTAGAATCCAACCATGCTAAAAACATGCTCTAATGATGCACATGATATCTTAAAGAATCCAAATCAGTAGATTTACTCTACTTGTATCACTATAAGAAAAATTGATCTATCCTAGACTCTTTTATGCATCTATGACTTGGAACTAAGGCCTTATTGCATGAAATGGATATAATGTGACTAGTTGTGAATTTGCATGATTAACCATGATGATAAATTATACCTCATGCTACTCCTACATCTAAATCTGATCTGAACTTTATCATGCTATTACTCATAATGTGGATGGTTCACCTAGACCTACCTAGGGCTAAATGTTGATCCTTGAACTATGTTGGTTAATGACATGCATGATGTGAAGTTTGGAACTATGTTGAACTGTTTGAAACCTAGGACTAGGAGAACATATACATCACACATTCATGTATATATGAACCAAACCCTTTGGAATAAGACATCATGCTATATCTTTTCTTTGTAAGGTTCCTTTGGTTGGATCATTTTTAGGAACCCTATTCAAGGATTATGATTTGCTCTTTACTCTTAAGGTACACTCAATCTCTTGACCCTAGTATGTTATTGGAATTGTTTGTATGTATGCTTGTATGAATGCTTAACTAGATAACTACTTGTCTGAGCTACTTGTTCCCTATGATTAGTATGTTTGCTTTGCTTAAATATGTTGAAGAAACCTTGAACATAATCTAAAGAAATCCATCATATAACCTTGTCTACCTATCTAAATTCTCGGGGTAAGGGAACAAGGCATGAATGAAACAAGGTTAGCTCATTGACTTTGGTCTTGGAGGTCCCTCACGTTGATAAAAGGGTAGATAATCTTGAGCACCCGTATGGACCCTTTCTTTGAGGAAGTTGGTCAAAGGCCTATGTTGATATAATGGATAAATATACATATAATATGCTTTGTATAAAATAATATCATTAAGTTTGCTATCCTTGTATCTTATTCTTGCTTATTATCATGTTCTATCCAGGCAACTTTTATTATACTCCTAAACTATTACATGCCTTTCATAACATACTCAATGCACTCGTATCGATATATTTTATTTAAATGGTTACATGCCTTTCATACTCTTAAACTTTTATAAAGATCTACTACACTCGTGACTCGAATGAAATACCAATGGGGTTATGCTTGAGTATAGAAATGGGTACTTACTTCTCTATCCCCTTTTAGTATCTTGTTACATCTTGTTGTTACTGCGTTTACATATATACTGCATGTGTGAAATATGTTATGAGATCCATTCTAGGGATGGGCGCCCCGGTCCACTCACCTTTGGCTGTGTAGCCATTAGGAGTGTGGATCAGGGTAATAAATGGATCTGTGATAGCTACTAAAGGTCCTAGGTGACATGGTCAGTTCTAGAAATGGCAGTTCATGAATTTATTACAAGAGTATTCACTTCATTCAAGGGATTCATTGATAGAACATGCATATAGGAACAACTAACCAACTAGATAAAGAATGTATCACATGAAAAAAATGAAAGAAAAAATTAAACTAAAACTACATGAAAACCAAAAGAACATGCTAGAAATGCTAAAATAAGGGAAGATATAGTTGGTGGAATAGGTAAGTACCACCCAACTCGACGCGACACATAGATTTTTTTCTTTCTTTTCCTAAGCAAATCTTGAATCTAGGATGGAGGGAAGAAATCTACTAGAACGGTCACCACATGTTGTATTCTCCTGGTGGGGGAGGTGGAAGAGGTGCATGCATTTTCTCATCAATAGATGTTTGGGATTACCAGTCTTGAGTAGAGGGCTCAGTGCACTCGCATCCCCACTAGCGTGAAGTGGGGATGGGATAGGTCTAATGTTCCCATAATCCCGATAGTAGCTCCTGGTGGGCTCGTAGTCTCTACAGTCAACATGCCACAACTCATGAGATCTCTATATTATGTAGACATTATCCCTCTCTCTATTGATTATGCTCCATGTGTGCCTCAGAGTTCTCAATGTGATATTGCTACTTTTGGATCTCATAGAACCCATAGGATTATTTAGGTCTTGTAGTCTCAGAGGTTTGTCACTTGGTGTGGCATGTGTCTGGCTATGGTGGTCCCATATCCTCATCTTTCTCCTCTAAGGAGACACTAAGGTGATGAGTGACTAGCTTAGGGGTTTCATCAGATGGAAGTGGGTGCTTGTGGTTGAAGCGTTGGATTTGGGACAACATATTAGTAAGGTCATAGAAGAAATTTTCCACTACAAACCTTGCATGAAGAGAGAGAGAGAGTGATCTACACATTGGTGTCGCAAAAAAGGAGGAAATAAGTATTGACCTTACACTAGGATGCAACACGTGGCCATACTAGAGGTATTGCAGATCAATGAGGTGTTGATTCCCATTAGGCAAGATTTCCTTAAAGGGGATGTCGGTGTAGCCCAGGGAGATAGTGACAGCCATGAAGATGTGACCCTGGATGAAAAAAGAGCAGGTGTTGCAGGTCCCCTGGAGGTGAAGATCATCAAGGACGGCCCTATCCTTGTTAAAGGGTTCATTATTCAATATACACCATTGAGTATAGAGATCTATGGTGATCATGGTTCCCTGCATGCCTACTCTATTGAAAATTTTGGAAGTTGCCTACTCTATTGAAAATTTTGCAAGTCAAGATCTAGTGAAGGTAACGTACCACCAAATTTTGCAATTAGGAGGCCTTCGACCCTATAGGAAATGAAGGAGGAAGGCTAGTGAACTCTGCCCATAATTTTCAAATGATGTATTTGCAATGTTGGTTTGACTGCACTCCATGTAGTTGTGGTACAAAGACAAGTTTTGATCATCAAGGATGAGATTTGTGGGTTGACCAATGGTGAAGAAGTGGTTCTCCCTGGAGATCCAAAAAGAGCATCTGGAGCCTTCCTTAATATTGTAGTTCCTTTGGAACTTGTCCATGAACTCAATTGTCAACTCACCATAGATAGGTCAGATTAGGTAAGTGAAATGTGAAATGTTATTCATGTGCAAGATGTTTTCAACAGAGTCATTGTTGCCTAAGGCAAAGAGGATTTCATCGCATGCCCACTGAGGAAGTATGACAACCAATGCCTCCATGTCCTCATAGATCTGATGGTGGTCTTCATTAGTGAAATACATGTATTTGCCTGGAAGGGGGAATATAATGTCTGGTGGAGGTGGACTGCCGAGGTGGTGCAACAGAAGTCAATTGGCTGAATTTAGCTTTAGAAATAAAATCTTCAAGGATCTTAACGCCTGCTCATGTGTCTTCAGAAGGAGGGGAGTCAATAGTGCCCCTTGGCTCATCAATAAGTATCCCCCATGCGGCCCAGGGGCGGTGGAGATGGGGGTACCAGTGAAGAGTTTCTTTAGCTTCTCCTTTCCCCTTTTCAGATAGTCAAGAACTTCGTGACTGAACCCATCTTGTGACATTGTGACATGTAGGGGTTCCAACCGACTGACCGAGTAGCAGTCAACTGGAAAAGGTAGATGTCCACTCTGATTGATCAACTGGTGTGACCAATCCATCAACTTGGGCATATGGGGTGGGGTGTTGTAGTGAATATTGATGCTTGCTGACCAGTCGACTCAGCATGAGTCGATTGACTTGCTTTAAAAAGGGGAATATCTTAGGGAAGGTGGCGAAGGAAGAAAATGGGGCAATGAGTCAACCAATTTACTGACCTACCAATGAAGAAGAAGGTTCAATGGTGAATCATAAAAGGATATGTGGTGAAAGAATGAAGTGGTTGACCAAGTGATCGGTTGGCAAAGTAGAAGTAGAAGAAGAAATCATTATCGGTTAGGGGGGTTGGTGATCGGCTTCTACTTCATGATAGTGTAGGGGGTCGACAGGCTCTAGCTCAAGCTGGCTAGTTGGGCAAGCCAGTCAGTTGCTGCTTCTTGGTGATGGTCAATCAGATGGAAGGAGAATGAAGTATGGGTTGGAAGGGAAATGGGAGTCTCTCTGTTTTATCCCAAGTGTTCTTTCTTTATAGGAAAAAAATAGATGACTAGTCGGTTGATTCATAAGCTAATTGATCGACTGGAATACTAAAGGAGGGAAACTGAATCGCATGTTAAAAAGATTTTCCTCTCTTTCTAGTTGACTGGTTGGGGAATCCAATTGATCAGTTGAATTTGAAATTAACTAGTATCTTCAAGAGATGGCACCATAGATTAGTCGGATGATTGGGTCCACATTCGGTTGACTGGATGGCCAACCGATTGAATAGTTTGTGATTTTAGGATGACATGAATATTTGTGCCCTATGATGGAATGAGAAAATAATTCCATAGCCAAAAGAAGATGAAAAAACTAGGAATGTTACGAAGTTATGAAAAATAAAAATAAAATGAAACAAAAATAAAAACAAATGTTTAAATCGAAGTGGAGCATTGGGTAGCCTCCCAAAAAGCACCACATTTACACGTTGAAGGCTTAATGCCTGAGATTAAGACATTATTGGCTCTGAAAGGAGCAAGGGTTGGCATTCCCTTGTCTTTAGATCTTCAATGATAGGAGATCACTTCACTCCTTGGCAATAATATCATCAGTTGTGAGTTAGTGCTTGAGTTGGTGTCCATTCACTACAAGTTCACCTTTTAAACTTGTCCCGAAGGAGGAAAGCATCATATGGATAGGCATGCTTCAATAATTAAGACACATAGCACTTGGATTTGAGCTTCCCGAGGAATAATCTTAACCTGGAGTTGTGCATTAAGACTTGGTTATCCATTTCATTATCTTTTCCATCATGCCACATAGTTGTCATGTTTTCAAATATTCTTACGCTCTCTTAGGCAAACATTCATAGTTTTTTAAGTTCTTGCATTTGGAGGAAACAATTTTTCACCAATTGCAGATACATCAAAATTTTGGGTCTTAATGGCCCAGCTGGCCTTATGATCCACGTCTATAGGAAGATGACAAGATTTCCCATAGATTATTCTAAATGATGTGATTCCCAAAGGCATCATAAAGGTGGTTCTATATGCCCAAAGTGCATCATTCAACTTTAAGGCCCAATCCTTCTTGGTGTGGTTCACAGTCTTCTCTAAAATAGATTTTAAATGGTGGTTGAAGACTTTCACTTGGCTACTCGTCTGGGGGTGATAGGCGGAAGCAAATTTGGGTGAACGTCATACTTCCTTAATAGTGTCTCAAAAAAATATCTCTAGAAATTGTGATCCTCCATTTGGAATCATAGTGCAAGGGACCCCAAACCTAGGGAAGACGGTGTCTTCAAAGAGTTTCATAACAGTTTTGGAGTCACTAGATTTTATGGGAATAGCTTCTACCCACTTGGACACATAGTCCATTTCCACTAGAATGTAGGAAACCAACAAGAAGGGGAAGGGTCCCATGTAGTCAACTTTCCATACATCAAAAATCTACAATTCTTACCATGAGGTCATAGGCATCTGGTCCCTATTGGATATATTTCTAGACTTTTGGCATTGATCACATGCAAGAACAAAATCATAGGAGTCATTAAACATTGTTGGACAAAATAATCCACATCAAAGCACATTTTTTTAATCTTATGGAAGCTCATGTGTCCTCCTATGGGACCAGAGTGATATTGTTCCAAAATAACTTGATCTTCCTCCTTGGTGACACACATGCAGTAAAGTCCATCTACAAAAAGTTTGATCAAATATCAATCATCCCAGTAGAAGTTCCTTATGTCATGTAATAACTTCTTTGAATGTCTTTGTACTCAATAAGTAGTATGTCAGCTGCAATATAGTTAACATAATAAACAAATCAAGGAAAATAATATTCATATTTCAATAGTTGATCATTTGTTAAGGAAGCATCAATTGGTATTGTGTCACTATCTTGCTAATTGGGCCAACTAAGATTGTCAATTACTACATTCATAGAACCTTCTTATCACAAATTTCTATATGGAAATCCTATACCATTAGAATCCATAGTTTGGGCTTGGCATCTTTCTTTGTCATAAGGTAACATATGGTTGTGTGATCTGTATAAACTATCACCTTGGAACCTACCAAGTATGATTAGAACTAATGAAAGGCATAGACGATCTCCAACATCTCCTTCTCTATCATGGTGAAGTTCCATTATGTACCATCTAATGTATTTGAAGCATAGTAAATAATATGATGGTTCTGATCAATCTGTTGTTTCCATATAGCTCCTATTGTGTAGTTTCCCACATCAACATTATCACAAATGGTAGTAACCAATTCGGTGCATGGATAATTGGAGTTGTGATGAGGTATGCCTTCAAAATATTATATCTAGTTGTGCAATCCTGATCAAAATAAAAAATGCCCTCCTTCAAAAAAGATTATTGAGTGGTTTTGCAATCTTATAGAAGTCCAAAATGACCTCCTATATAAATATGGGATGGTGGTGGGATCATGGTGATGACTTCAATTTTTGCTATGTCAACCTCTATTCCTCTACTATTTACCCTGTGGCAAAAAACAATGCCTTCCTTCACCACAAAATGACATTTTTTCCAATTTAGCACCAAATATATTCTTCACATTTTTCTAGGAGATGTAAACATGAATAAAATAACTACCATAAATGGAAAAATCATCCATGAAAATTTCCATCGCTATTTCTGTCTTCCCAACAAAGATGGGAGCAAAATATAATTGGAAGGTAGTAGTCTATTGTAGAGACTAAATGTCATCCTCCTAAAGGCATAAGTGTGGAATAGGCAGATAAAAGTGGCCTTATCTTAGTCGTACAGGATGGATTTTAATTTGATAGAATCCTAATTAGTAATAATGGTAGCAGATGTATTCTTGATGTGTGAGTTGTTCCAACACTTGATCAAGAAAGGGGAGAGGAAAATGGTCTTTCCTAGTGGCCTTGTTCAATTTTCTATAATCAATGCACATCCTCCATTTTGTAATAGTGTGGATGGGGATGAACTCATTACTATTGATTTTCACCACAGTGGTTCCCCCTTTTTGGGAAGGCCTTAAACATGAATGACCCAAGGAGACTCAAAAGTTTGGTTTATGATCCCTGCAGTGAGAAGATTAGACCAGTCATCTTATATCCCAAGACAATTGTTCTCTTTATCAACTCAGTAATTAGCTTGTCTTCTTTAACGAGTGAAAGGTCAGAGTTTGTGATTATCGAGAAGGTCTCTTATTCATCAAGGAAAACATATTTGAGACCTAAGGGTAGGGATTTTATCTTGGGAGCCTTTGGTGGTTCATCGTTTTATTCAATAATAGAAATCATCTTTAGGTCTTCAAATTCAACATGGGTTGTTGCTTCAAAGGTATCCAGGTGGAACCTGCATTACAAGACTTGCTCATCATCAAAATATGATTTGGTTGGAACTGTGACAGTTGTATGCAATGGATCTTCTAAAATATCCCATTCTTGTTTAAACTGAGAGAGCTTGACAATTCAATCAATCAAGATAACTTCCTCATGGATGCTTGGGCCATTCATGCTTTCAAAAACATAAAATACAAGAGCTTCTCTTCCTAGACTTAAGAGGATGGTACCAGCCTCTACATCAATCAAGGCATGGGCTATAGCTAGTTACATGCAGGAAAACATAAGAGGATAGTGAAGGTCTTATTTGATTTCTATGATTAAAAAATTGCAAGGGAAATAGGCGTCCTTGCCCACTTTCACTTGAATGTAATCAATGATACCCATGGACTATAGAACAATCTGCAAGTTGAATAGTCATTGTTGTACATATCTACGAAGCCCAATCATTTGCACAAATTGTGTGGCATGATGGAAATACTCACAACTAAGTTTGCAAGTCCTTTTCTATAAGTATTTCTGCCTAAATAATAGTCGATCCCAAAGTAGTTGGAGTCCTTATACTTTATAGGAATTTTCTTTAGGATAATATCAGAAGTAGTTCTTTCCAGTTTCATGGTCTCTTACGCTTATGTGGTGTATTTCTTGGTCAATAGAGTCTTTAGATATCATAGCCATTTTAGAAAGTGCATCCAGGAATATGATGTTTGTGTGAAGCTTCTTCATGATTTATTTGAATCTCATGAATCTAACATCTAGCCTTATTTGTCTAAGATGTTCCTTGAAGGGAGGACATGGTTTGTAGACCAGTACACCACATTCAAGTGTCTCAACTTGTGGAACTTCAACATTGGGAATCTTCCCTACACTAAGGTCAGCAATTGTATCAAGTACTTCCTCTTTCTCAACCATCACATTATTTTCATCGTCAAAGTATATAGGGATGGTGGATGACTTCACTTGAGGGAGAGGTGGTGCATATACATTCCTAGAACATGTGAAGATGATCTTCAGCTACTCGTGTGCTTGGGATTGTTCTCATGTTGTCCAAAAAAGGAACCTATAAGAGATGACGTTGATTTTTGATGAGCTTGTTATGATGGAATTTATCTATTATAGGGCAACACTTATGCCATTTATACATGGAGGATAGTTTTGTTGCATTCGTGGAAATTGATTAGGATTTTGGAATGGTTGCCCTTGGTTGTTACCATGATTCTAAAAATTACCCTAATAGTTACCTTAGTTCTCAAAGCTTTATTGGTTATTGTGTTGGAACCCTAGGGGAAACAACCTTGGTTGTTCACTTGAAAAGGCCTATATTGTGCATTCTCTACACCAATTGGATTTCCATTCAAGAAACTAAGATGGTTTCTAGTCTGGTTTGGTTTGTAATAGACTTAGTTGGGTATGATGTGGATGGAGTGAAGATCCTCCATCTAGTGCTCAACTTCAGTTTGCATAGGATCATGGTGAAGGGGTTGGTACTATAGAGTAGAATGTTCATGGTCCTAGCAGACCTCACAAAGAAAATCTATAGATTTGACTTGGTTTTGTAGATGTTGTGGTTGTTGCATCTATCCTCTTCATTCATAGGAATTGAAAGAGCGATACCTCAGGCCTTGGATACCTTGAGAACTCCACCTTATCCTCTATTGGATTGAGCTTGGGTTTCAGAACTTATTTTAATAAATTCCAAAAAAATGTAGAAATATTGGAACATCAAGTTACCTCTGCATTAGGTGTCAAGTAAGATCTTGATTTTGTCATCAACACCCCATTACAAGGTCTCGATCAACCAGGCTTACTTTATTTTGAGATGTGGGCAATCACATGGGAGCTCTTTGAATTTCTCCCAAACTTCAACCAAGGTTCTGTCAGGAAGCATGAAGAACTATGTAATTTGTCCCCTAATTTGATAGGCAAGGGATGGTGGTTAGTACTTTTCAAGAAATTTTGACTAGAGAAGTTCACACATGGTGATATAGTCTCCTTCCATAGCATTGTACCAATTATTGGCTTGATCTATCAATGAATATTTAAATAGTTAAAGTTTGATAGCGTCTCTAGAAACATCTGGTATTTTGTGCAAGGCACAAAGGTTTGACAAGCACTAGAGATGGTCTTGAAAATTCTCACCTATTCTTCCAAAAAATGCTCTACTATGAAGCATGGTGATCCACTGCATGCAGATCTTAAATTATGGAGTGGTGATAGTAGGAGGCACAACAAGATATTGTGTGTCGGTGGTCTTAGGGACTGAGAAGTCCTTAAGCCACTTCTTCCACTCTACTTCTTATGTTGCAACATCTAGGGTCTTGTTTGATGGTCATGGATACTCTTGTATTCGCGACAAGGGTTTCTCTTTGTGCATCGAGGGCCACATCCACTCACATTTCTTCCTTGTTCATCTTATGTCAATGGGTTTGGTTCTGATAATGAAAAGTTTAATCAATTTTGCATAGAATACAATGGTGAAGAATTGACGCTTTAAGAATGTCACATATACCATTAGTACCTGAAAAAGATATCAAATTGTGTTAAGATTATAGGAAAAATTAGTTCAACTAAATAAGTGTGATTATCAATTGAAAAGGAAAAATTCTAATTATTCAAAGCAACATGGTTTGAAAGCAACTCTGTTGTCCCTACTGATGTGAGGTTTTGCACACACAAATTCTCTAAGGAACAAAATCCCTAAAGTTTAACCTTAACAATGTAATCAACTTGCCCGCAGGTGAAAGGATCAATCATAGTACATATTAGGGTGGAACAAATGAGACAAATTGATCAAGAATTGTTTCAAACCTATCACTAAGAACAATACTTAAGTCCAGTTGTTTGATAACCAATATAGCTAAAAATGAAAATAAATAGTATAGAAGCAACAATGATTGTACCAAAGATTTGTCTAAATTAATAAAGAGTAGTGGGAGTGTGGGGTTCAACGCTATATCCTATGTAGTTATTATAATTGATTCATCTCTTTGAATTAAGTATGTTATATTAGTACAAACTGGATTTCTATCCTTGCAGAACATAAATCTCACAAGGATCGAACCCCTCACAAACCTGGGATCCCTTGTTCATGTTTCTTTGTCTAATCATCTAGTAGAACTCCATCTAATATCTCTTATGGAGTTTTATGCATTCATTTGGTTCTTTAACCTTAGGGTCTATGATCTTTTCATCAATGATTATAAAAAAAACAAGAAACATGATCGATCGGGTCATAAATCAAGTGAAACACATCTAACAAACAAAATTTTTGAAGTCAATATCAACTAGAACAAGATACAGGCTATGGGTTTACACCCCATTCCCTAGTAATAAGATATACCCGCTCATATTTAGAATAAGCACAAATGTCTAGAGAGTAAGAGAAGGAGTCATGTTTCTAGAGGTGTAGAGGAAAAATCATGTGATATCCAATTCTATTCTATAATCTATCAGCAACTTGGTAGTCTTTGTGAGGAAGACAACAATTGTCTTCTTCTCTCCTTCACTTGCTCTATGTATCAAAAGGATGCTCTTAGATGATAGGATCTAATCCCCTTTCTACTTCACCTACCCCCTCCTTATATAGAAAAGAAAAGTGACCACAAAACCCTAAATTTTCATCATGGGAGGCGGCTACAAAGACTGATTCTACCGCACCAATCAATCGACTTGGGGACTTGTCAATTGACTATGACAATTTGATGCTCTGGCTCATATGCAAGTCAATCAATTGGTTGAGGGCTCAATCATTCGACTAGACAATTTGATGCTCGAGCTTATATGCAAACAATGATCTGATCAAGGTGAATCGACTTATATGTCTTTAATAAAAGTCCCCTCTATTTCATGTCACTTCAGTCAACTGGGTGGCCAGTCGATCAGTTGGCAATTCTAATTCTGCCCATTTCTTGCTTGCCAGACTCCAAACTGGAGATGTGAATTGACCGGTTGGGAGGTTTAGATATGCACTTGATGCCTCCTTGATCTTCAATTCTTGGAGTATTTTTGGGGGGTTCTATATCTTTGAATTGAATGGGTAAAATTGAGCTATATTCCTACAATAAATGATCAATTCTAACTAAAATTATAAGTAAGGAGACAAAAGGAAAACTAAAGCAAATAAATACTAAAACAGGGAAAAATTAACACAATGCCACTAAGACTTGGTCTAAAAGATGCAATAAAAACATATGAATATGCATTTATCAAATACCTTGTGATGGATGAGGCTAACTCCAACACATATTCAGGGGACACAATGAAAAGCCAGACCCAAGCTCATATGTGAGAAGCTCCTTCAGAAAAGTAATCCATGGAACTTACACTATGTCCTGAAGATCAACATAAACCAAGCCATGTGGAAAAGATCCTCGAGCTACTTGCACGAGAAACTCTAGAATGACACCAACTACTGCAAGATTCTAGAGTAGAAACCATAAGCTTGTCACCACCACTTGGGAGAGAGATTATCCCAACATGAATCCAAGGAAGATGACTTCCAACTGAACTCTAGCCATATCCATGGTAGCACAATCAAAATATTGATAATTACATCAATTAGTTTGATATGTAGAAATATGTAATTTTGTTGCTTCTAAATCACATATATGTATAAAGTATAAATTATATAATATACTATGGGGTAGAGGATAGACATGATAATTAGTATATAATTCCTAGTCATGATAATAATTCAATTCACTTGGTCAAAATCCGTAATTCTTATCGTACTAAGAAAAATTAGACTAATTGATCTTATTAACTAAGTATTAAATCGAAGATCTTGTTTTAAGATACCTGGTAATATGATATTAAGGTCATAATGGAAATATAACAGTTATAGTTTGAAAATGGCATTCAAGAACCTAATATTCCTAACCTACATACTTTGATGATCTATAAACCTAAGTTCTTTAAATAGGATATGTTGGCAAGCAACATCCTAAGTAAATCCCATCATTGACCAAATATGATCCTAGAGAAAGAAATATTGAGTAGAGACCAAAATAGAAATTTATCCACTACCCTAGGCAGAGAAGTAAACTTCAACATGCTTATATATACTTTTAACATAAATGCAATATGAGAAAGAGAAGATAGTCTTAATACCTAATTTGAGACTCATTACTTGTATATATATGTCTACATACTTATAGTAGGGTATGTTAAACTCACTAATTAGACTATGAGTAAGGAACAATATGGAATTCAAATGATATTTTAGGGTCAATACCTAATTCTATTAATTACAACTATCAATTAATTAAATTTGAGCCCAATTGCCTTTTTAGAAGAGCATATGATTCATTCTAGTACCAAAGTGTAACATTCTAGGATTTGAGGCCTCAGATAACATGATCTTGAAATGAATGATTGGACTACCCATATCACCAAGGTGCACCTCCTTTTTAGGGATCCCTAAAAAGGAGAAGATAGTCTTAATACCTAATTTGAGACGCATTACTTGTATATATATGTCTAAATACTTATAGTAGGGTATGTTAAACTCACTAATTAGACTATGAGTAAGGAACAATATGGAATTCAAATGATATTTTAGGGTCAATACCTAATTCTATTCATTACAACTATCAATTAATTAAATTTGAGCCCAATTGCCTTTTTAGAAGAGCATATGATTCATTCTAGTACCAAAGTGTAACATTCTAGGATTTGAGGCCTCAGATAACATGATCTTGAAATGAATGATTGGACTACCCATATCACCAAGGTGCACCTCCTTTTTAGGGATCCCATCACTAAAGAACTTTGTGGTTAAGTGTGCTCATCCAAGAGTAGTAGTAGGATGGGTGACCAGTTGGGAAGTTTATCCTAGCTTCCGCGTGAGTTAGGACAAAGCATGCAGTTAAGGCTAGTGGTGGTGTATGGGGCCAGTCGTCATTCTTGAAGCTCTACTAGAGACTTGGACAGTGAGTCCAAGCGTACAAATGGTATCAGAGCCAATTCCTCTCTAGTAGGTGGGGCCCACATGGGCACGTGGCATGCCAGTCTTAAGTCATGCGGTCCAAGCAAGTTGGAAAGGGCTATCCGCTGAGAGGAGACAGAGCCACCCTTACGTTGGTAGCTATGGATGGGAGCTGGGTGTCCATGGGTCATTCGGGGTCTACACTGAAATGGGAAGATATTATGAGTTTGTATAATTGAACCATGATGAGTACATCAAGAGTCTAAGTGGGGGAGATTGTAACATCCCAGGATTTTAGGCCTCAGATAAAATGACCTTAAAAGGAATTATTGGAATTCCCATATCACCAAGATGCACCTAATTTTCATAGAGTCCATCACTAAAGAACTCCATAGTTAAGCATGCTCATCCCAGAGTAGTACTAGGATGGGTGACCAATCAGGAAGTTTATCATGGCTTGTGTGTGAGTGAGGACAAACTATGTAGTTAAGGATAGTGGTGGTATGTGGGGCTAGTCATCATTCCTAAAACTCTACTAGAGTCCTGGGCAATGGGTCTGGGTGTTACAAATGGAGCCCACATGGGCATGTGGCATGTCAGTCTTAAGACGTGCGGTCCAGGCAAGTTGGAAAGGGTTCTCTGTAGAGAGGAGATGGATCCTCCCTTGCGCTAGTAGCAATGGATGGGAGACGGGTGTCCATGGTCCATTCTGGGTCTACACTAAAATAGGAAGAGATTATAAGGCTGTATAATTGAGCCTTAATGAGGATGTCAGGAGTCTAAGTGTGGGAGATTGTAATGTCCTAGGATTTTAGGCCTCGGATAAAATGATCTTAAAAGGAATGATAGGACTACCCATATCACCAAGGTTCACTTCTTTTTCATAGAGTCCATCACCAAAGCACTATTTGGTTAAGCGTGCTCATCCTAGAGTAGTATTAGGATGGGTGACCAGTCAGGAAGTTTTTATTGGCTTGTGCATGAGTGAGGACAAAGCATGCAGTTCAGGTAAGTGGTGGTCTGTGGGGCCAGTCATTCTTCCTGAAACTCTACTAGAGCCTTGGGCGATGGGTATGGTTGTAAGAAATCGTATCAAAGCCAATTCCCCTCTAGTAGGTGGGCCCCACTTGGGTCTGTGGCATTCCAGTCTTTGAGCTGTGTGGTCCAAGCATATAGGAAAGGGCTATCCTAATTGATGGAGCCACCCTTGCATTGGTAGCCATGGCCTGGAGCTAAGTGTACATAGACCCTTGGGCGATGGGTTTGGGTGTTATAAATGGTATCAAAACCAATTCCCCTCCAGTAGGTGGGACCCACTTGGGTCTGTGGCATGCCAGTCGTTGAGCTGTGTGGTCCAAGCATGTTGGAAAGGACTATCCTAGTTGATGGATCCACCCTTGCACTGGTAGCCATGGCCTGGAGATAAGTGTACATGGGCCATTTAGCTCTACACTGAAATAGGGATAGATTGTGAGGCCATATAGTTGAGCCTTGACGAGGATGTCAAGAGTCTAATTAGGGGAGATTGTAACATCCCAAGGTTTGAGGTCTTAGATAAAATGATCTTAAAAGGAATGATTGGGCTACCCATATCACCAAGGTGCACCTCCTTTTTAGGGAGCCCATCACTAAAGAACTTTGTGGTTAAGCGTGCTCATCCCAGAGTAGTACTAGGATGGGTGACCAGTCTGGAAGTTTATCCTGGCTAGCGCATGAGTTCGGAAAAAGTGTGTAGTTAAGTCTAGTAGTGGTCTGTGGGGCTAGTCGTCATTCTTGAAACTCTACTAGAGGCTTGGGCAGTGAGCTTGAGCATTACAAATGGCATCAGAGCCAATTACCTTCCAGTAGGTGGGACCCACATGGGAATGTGGCATGCCAGTCTTAAGTCGTGCGGTCTAGGCAAGTTGGAAAGGCTATCTGTTGAGAGGAGATGAATCCACCCTCCCACATCACCAAGGTGCACCTCCTTTTCAGTGAGCCAATCACTAAAGAACTCTACGGTTAAGCGTGCTCATCCCAGAGTAGTCTAGGATGGGTGACCAGTCGTGAAGTTTATCCTAGCTTGCGCTTGAGTTAGGACAAAGTGTGTAGTTAAGGCTAGTGGTGGTCTGTGGGGCTAGTCATCATTCCTAAAACTCTACTAGAGCCTTGGGTAGTGAGCCTGAGCATTACAAATGGTATCAGAGCCAATTCCCTCCCAGTAGGTGGGGCCCACATGGGCATGTGACATTCCATTCTTAAGTTGTGCGGTCTAGGCAAGTTGGAAAGGCTATCTATTGAGAGGAGATAGAGCCGCCCTTGTGTTGGTAGTCATGGATGGGAGTTGATTATCCATGGGCCATTCTGGCTCTACACTAAAATAGGAAGAGATTATGAGGTTGTATAATTGAGCGTTGATGAGGACGTCAAGAGTCTAAGTGGGGGAGATTGTAACGTCCTAGGATTTCAAGCCTCAGATAAAATGATCTTCAAAATAATTATTGGATTACCAATATCACCAAGGTGCACCTCCTTTTTTAGGGAGCCCATCACTAAATAATTCCATAGTTAAGCATGCTCATCCCAGAGTAGTACTAGATGGGTGACCAATCGGGAAGTTTATCCTGACCTACATGTGAGCGAGGACAAACCCTGTAGTTAAGGCTAGTGGTGGTATTTTGGGATAGTCATCATTCTTGAAACTCTAATAGAGCCTTGGGCAGTGAGTCTGGGTGTTACAAATATAACCCACACCAACATGTGGCATACCAGTCTTAAGTCATGTCATACAGGCAAGTAGGAAAGTACTATCTGTTGAGAGGAGATGGATCTGCCATTATGCTGGTATCCTTAGATGGGAGTTAGGTGTTTATGGGCCATCCAAGGTCTACACTAAAATGGGAAGAGATTACGAGGTAGTATAATAGAGCCTTGACGAGGACGTCAAGATTCTAAAAGGGGGAGATTGTAAAGTCCCAAGATTTCAGGCCTCAGATAAAATGATATAAAAAGAATGATTGGACTACTCATATCACCAAGGTGTACCTCCTTTTTAGGGAGCCCATCACTAAAAAATGGTGGTTAAGAGTGCTCATCCCAAAGTAGTACTAGGATGGGTGACCAGTCAGGAAGTTTTTCCTGACTTACGTGTGAGTGAGGACAAAGCATAAAGTTAAGGCTAGTGGTGGTCTGTGGGGCCATTCTTCATTCCTGAAACTCTACTAGAGCCTTGGGTGATGGGTTCGGGTGTTACAAATGGTATCAAAGTCAATTCCCCTCTAGTATGTTGGGCCCACTTGGGTTTGTGGCATTCCAATTTTGAGTCATGTGGTCAAGCCATGATGGAAAGGTCTATCCTAGTTTATGGATCCACTATTGCACTGGTAGTCGTGGTCTGGAGCTAGGTGTACATGGGCCATTTTATTATGCACTGAAATGGGGATAGATTATGAGGCCATATAGTTGAGGCTTGACGAGGACGCCAAGAGTCTAAGTGGGGGATATTGTAACATCCCATGATTTAAGGCATCAGATAAAATGATCTTAAAAGGAATGATTGGACTACCATATCACTAAGGTTCACCTCCTTTTTAGGGAGCCCATCACTAAAAAGATTTGTGGGTAAGCGTGCTCATCCCAGAGTAGTACTAGGGTGGGTGACCAGTCGGGAAGTTTATCCTAGCTTGCGCATGAGTTAGGACAAAGTGTGCAGTTAAGGCTAGTGGTGGAATGTGGGGCCAGACATCACCTCTTTAGGGATCCCATCACTAAAGAACTCTTTGGTTAAGCGTGCTCATCCCAAAGTAGTACTAGGATGGGTGACCAGTCAGGAAGCTTTTCTAGCTTACGTGTGAGTGAGGAAAAAGTGTGCGATTAAGGCTAGTAGTGGTCTATGGGTCCAGTCGTCATTCATGAAACTCTACTAGAGCCTTGGGCGATGGGTCCGGGTGTTACAAATGGTATCAGAGCCAATTCCCCTCCTGTACGTGTGGCCCACTTGGGTCTGTGGCATGCTAGTCATTGAGTCATATGGTCCAAACATGTTGGAAAGGGATATCCTAGTTGATGGAGCCACCCTCGCACTAGTAGCCATGGTCTAGAGCTAGGTGTACATGGGCTATTTGGGTCTGAACTGAAATGGGGACTGATTATGAGGACATATAGTTGAGCCTTGACGAGGACGTCAAGATTCTAAGTGGGGGAGATTGTAACATCCCAGGATTTGAGGCCTTAGATAAAATGATCTTAAAAGGAATGATTGGACTACCCATATCACCAAGGTGAACCTCCTTTTAAGGGAGCCCATCACTAAAGAACTCTGTTGTTAAGTGTTCTCATCCCAGAGTAGTACTAGGATGGGTAACCATTCGGGAATTTTACCTTGGCTTGCATGTGAGTTCAGAAAAAGTATGCAATTAAGGCTAGTGGTGGTCTGTGGGGCCAATCGTCATTCCTGAAATGTGGGGCCCACATGGGCATGTGGCATGCCAATCTTAAGTTGTGTGGTCCAGGAAAGTTGCAAAGGACTATCTTCTGAGAGGAAATGGAGCTGCCCTTGTGCTGGTAACCGTGGATGGGAGCTGGGTGTCCATGGGCCATTTTGGGTCTACACTAAAATGTGAAGAGATTATGGGGCCGTATAATTGAGCCTTGATGAGGACGTTAAGAGACTAAGTGGGGGAGATTGTAACATCCCAAGATATCATGCCTCAGATAAAATGATCTTAAAAGGATTGATTGAAATACCCATATCACCAAGGTGCACCTCTTTTTTTAGGGAGCCCATCACTAAAGAACTCCATAGTTAAGCGTGCTCATCCAAGAGTAGTACTAGGATGGGTAACCAGTAGAGAAGTTTTACCTGGCTTGAGCATGAGTAAGGACAAAGCATGCAGTTATGTCTAGTGGTGGTCTTTGGGGCCAGTCATCATTCATAAAACTCTACTAGAGCCTTGGGTTGTGGGTCTGATATTACATAAATGGTGTTATAACTATATATATTTGTTTGCCCATATGTATAATAAGGGTATTTATGTATTCACATATGAGTCTATGTCAGACTTAAACCTGAGTTTTTTGCAATTAAGAGTATTTTAGTAAATATATCTAATGTGGAGTATGTACTTGACCCTAGTTGTTTAAAATTGATCTATATGATTATATATATGTATATATAGATAGAGAGAGAAAGAGAGCAAGAGGGAGAGGGAATAAAATTAAAAGACCTAAAACTGGAAGAATGTATAATATTACCCACACATATATGTAACTTTGATATATCTGGACTTATATGAGTAGATATGGATCTTAGACTAAAATACATTGAAAATCCTAAATTGGAGATGGTATTTTAGTTATATAAAGTATTTGTCCTAAAATGGAGAACCAGATTTTTAAATAACATAAATTGGTAAAACAATTTGATTCCAAGACAAATAGCAACAAGATTCTTCTACTTTATAGCTCTATTATCATAAATATTTGATACTTTTGAATTACAAATTTCACTCATAAATAAGGTTCCTCCTAAAGATCGCATATGTGCATATCCCTATTCTATATGTGGGCATTGATTTGACCAAACCCCAATTCCACTATAATGATGTAGGAATCCTAAACAAATTCTCATTTGGGATCTTTTGGATCTCTTTTTGTAATGTTACTTATTATGAGTTGAAATACTCATTATTTATTACTTAAGCTATTTGCATCTCTTTGTAATTCATACTGAATGATCTTTCCTGATAAATTGTGTTATCCCTCCTTGAGAAAAAAAGTATTAAATATACTTTATAGATCATTTGACCCCAATTGTCATGGTATGGATGTTCACATACGTTTTGTATTTGAAAATGACTATAAAATGAATGAACTATAAATTATGACTGTTTGATTTAGAATAATATTATATAGAGTAGTGGCGGTTTTACACAACCATATAGGGGGCACTATTTTATCTAGGGTATACTATTCCACCCAGCTATATATCTTGGCCACACTAGTTATGATGAAATGTGCTACTTTCACCCAACATTGTCTCAAGATATTGGCCCTGCTATAAATAGTCTTAGTCGCATATAATCCACATGCAATTAAATTTGACTACATAATGATTTTGGTTGGAAAGAGTCTTCATATGACATTTATTGTCTTCTCTAAAATAACTTCTTCATTCTATTGTTATTCATTCTCTTGAACTTACCTAATTGTCCATAGCCCTCTTTTGGTTGGGAACACCCTACTATTGCACATAAATCTAAAAAATGCCTATGTATTTTCTTAATACACATATATCGTTGTTTTTACGTATATTTTTTTCTTATTTCTCCCCTCACCTGGGTGTTGCTTCCAGTTCACCTAGACATAGGTGATTTAGAGGATGATGACTTGGGAGGATCATGTACGAAGACTATGGACTTTGAGGACATTGGGCTAGCTCATGTGGTCATTGGACACTACATAAATAGGGTTTCATTTGATAAAATAGGCCAATCACTCATCTTTTAGAAAACAATAATAACAACACTAATCAAGTATATGAAACTTCTAGAAGCTATATAAATCCTCATATCATGCATTTAAGTACACATACTTAGTCCAATTCATCATTTTCAGCCATAATAAAGCCACACCTTCATAAAGGCTCAATATTTAACTTAAAAGGTATATATCTCACCAATTTTAGACATAAAACAATATGCTAAATTTCATCTATAAACTCCTAAGTATGAGGGACATATAATGGGAGCAAATTTTAAATAAAATGTCACCTTTAACCATAAAAATGTCATTTTTGAGCAAGAAACATGTAAGTTAGGAGTTCATTTTTCATATTTATTTCCTCAACAAACTCAATATTTCCATATTAGATGAACATCAAACAATAATGAACCTTGGAAATTCGGATCTTTTCCAACATGGTATCAAACATCCCATAAAGGTAGCATTTTTAGGCAAAAAATGCATATTTCAAAATTTTAGCCTTAGAGAAATAATAAGATTTTAAAGTTGCCATCATAGATCATCATTTTTAGGTGAAGGGTCAAGGAAATTCGTAATTAACTTTTTTACTACCAAAATAGTCCACAAAAATCACATATTTAGGTATAATAAACATGTTCCAAGCAGTATTAGGGTTTGCATGAAGGAAAATAAGAGATATATAGCTTCTATATATTAAAAATAACTCGAGGTCCAGCAAAGAAGATCACAAACTTAGCTAAACTACCTTCTAATAGCCTACCACATGCTTTCCAAGACTCATTTTAGCAAGATCTAGCCTCAACTAGGTCAAAGAGAGAATATAAGAGAGATCCTTAGCTCTAACAAGCTAAAACAACCATGGTTTCCATTGACCACATACTAAGAGAGTGGGAGAGAGTGAAAATAGCAAGAAAAGATGAGAAAATCGAGGTTCTTACATGATGTATTGTCAAAACAAGGCTCATTAGCCTTGGATCCTCCATAAGGAGCTTGTCCACAAGTAAAGAATCACAAGCACAACCCAAAGGCTTGCCCTTGACCTTCCTTCCACATTCTAGTAGGATCTAGGGTTGTTGATGAGTCTTAGGGGTGATGGGTTGGGCATTTATAGGCTAGAGGGAGTAGAAATCCCGAAAAACCTTGTAGAATACTATGAGAACATGGATTTTTCTATATTTTGTGTTCATTTGAAATGTCAAAAAATTGATTATACATTGATTACTTGAAATGATAATTGTTATGGGTTACTTTATTTGGATTGTGTTCTTGTAAATATATAATAACTTCCCTTTCCCCTATGGTCCTTAATTATGAAGATTATGGGAGTGGGGCTTCAAATTGGTAATAGAGATACTATCTGTACAAATTACCCTTAATAGTTATTAGTTTCAAAACTATGTAGATCTATAAGATATTTATTGATGTTTTTGGAAGGTGATGTATCTAGAATTGGGACATAACTCGAGGGATATAAAAACTTCCCTCTTTACCACTTGTTGTTTTATGAGGGCTCCCAGCTACTATGAACCCTACCTGGACGAAACCTATGGACAGCCAAAATAATATAACCTTTAGGTTTTCTCATCTAAAATTTTGTCAATATCTTAGATTTACTAACCGTAAATCCTCTCTATTAAGCCCTAGTAATCACTTATATCCTTATTTTAAGGTCTAAGGAAATTAGGTATTCTAAATCCTCTATAAAATATAGCACATGTAAATCCTACTAAAGATACTAAAATATGAAATGTGATTTATATAATGTGTGTTTCTCTTACAAGGAGAAACCCTACAATATTTTAGGATCCTAGGGATAAGTTGAAATAGCCTATTCAATCTATGAAGAACCTAAGTAAGATAGAGGAAATATAAAATCTAATGAGAAGAAAGTTAATCCTTAAACCCTGATCAAAAGTCATGATCATGGGTAAATAGGATAAATGAAGGAATATGGTACTTGAATAAGTGTGAACCCTAGAAGTAAGTGTCCATTGAAGAAAAAGAAAAAGAAAAAGAAAAACAATGAGAAGAAATTTAAACCTTAAACCTTGCTCAAAAATCATGATCCTTGGTAATCAATATTGATGAAGGAAAGTGGTACTTGAATTTTTGCAAACCTTAGAACTAAGTGATGATAGAAGAAAAGAAAAATCAACAGTACAGAATATGATCATTGAACCCTGATAAAAAAACCATGATCCTATATAAATATAAATAACAAAGGAAGGTGGAACTGAGTGTGCTCAAACCATATCACTAAGTGACATTCATTTTCAAAACTTATGGGATACCACCCCAAGCCTTATTAAGGGACCCACTATCCTCATGATGGTTTCATGATGTGGATATTTCTACCACATGAAATTTCTCTAAGACATTAATTCTAGATATTTCCCATCTTGCATCCAATAATCACCACTCACAAGTAGACAGGTCTTATTGCAATATATTGTTAGGATCAAACCTTGAGGATAACCTTTTTGAGATCTTTATTAAATCCAATTCAAATTAAGAATAATACTTAGAACTATAGCAAAAAATTATGGAATAAAAGGAAGTGTAAATAAATTTATGGGGGAAATATGGTAGATTATGTTTAGCCTTCATCGTCTATGTATCTACTCTCTGATGTTACATCAATCATTCCATAACTATTTTGATTAGGGCTAAGGAATTTCATGTCCTTTTGTATTTTGAAATTCATATGGACATATTTGTTGGTTATATGCCCTGAGAGTCATGATGTGATGATTATAAAAGAGGTATGTTGTACTTGATTTGATTATTCATAAAAGAAAATTCCACTTATTATATTTATTTTGGTATTGAGATAATGAATTGACCTAATAATGTCCTAAGAATGATTTAACACAATGACATATGGTTTAGGTTGACGACC
The DNA here is from genome assembly GCA_963693085.1 of Alisma plantago-aquatica. Lineage (NCBI taxonomy): Eukaryota > Viridiplantae > Streptophyta > Magnoliopsida > Alismatales > Alismataceae > Alisma > Alisma plantago-aquatica. Next base: position 331,483,253 of record OY856414.1, read on the forward strand.
TAAACATGAGATCATATGTATAATAAGAGTACTCATTATTGTTATGTCCCTAGTTTGTTATTATTGTGGATAGTATAGGATAACAATAATATACAATACTATCATGTATAGTGAGTGATGACTATGTCTCTTAAGTCATGATATTGGATATCAACTCAGATGCATCAGTGCTTCTTAGAGAACAAGTTGTACTAGATAGACCCACCTTGAGATTGACAAATGGGATTCACGCAATGACATGTCAGAGTCATATCTCAACGTGACAGTGGTGAATGTGATCCTTAGATCAGAAGTCATTGCAATAGCACATGTTGTTTTCTCTACTTGAACATTATCCCAATGTGCTCTGAAATATGAGTTTCCAAAAAAGTGGTGATTGGGTACACTGTGACACATGGGGCATAATGGAAGTATTGTGGATGGAGTTTGAACCTCCTTTGGAGTGATATCCCTGGCCACATGGTACGTAAGACTATGAAATGCATGTACATGCTCATGTGAGTCAATATATAACATTGATCTCACATTATCTCGAATAACCTGCTCTACTCAAAGCAGCATAGATTAAATGTTAAGAGGAAGACATTCCATGCCTCAATTTCAATTTGGATATAAGTGACGAAGGCAATATATGATCATGGAAACATTGATCACTTCATGTGTTGTACTTGTTCTCCTACTAATTCCTATCACTTGGGTGGCAATGATGTATGGCTAGACACCAATCTTTGATTGAGTTGTTTTGAACATCACTACCAATGTAATTTGGAACCTATAGGGTCACACACATAAGGGAATTGTAGTTTGTAATCAAACATATGATCAGACTAGCTATGAATTATAACCAGGTTGGTTAACCCTCTGATTGGGAAATTGGGATCTCTAATTGGGCGATCAAAATTTTTGATCAGTTGATCAGATGATTGGTTAATGGATCAACTGATTGTCAATTGATCGACTGAGTTTTCCATTGTACAGATGTGATTGGTTGATCAAGAAACATGATCGGGTGATTAGAATGTAATAGTTAAAGTGTAAAATTTGAAAGAAACTTATATATGGACTCAAAATGTAAAAGGTAAAGTGTTATCTAATGATCAACTAACATGATCGGGTGATCAGGGGATGTGATCAGTCGATCATGAAACATGATTGGCGATCACAATCCATTCTAACTTTTTTTAGCATTGAACCATTTTATGGATAGAAATTAGGAAAGGGGTTAGAATTACAATTTTCTAAGCCTGTGGATATCCTATACAAAGGGGCATGTTCCAAAGGGTTTGACATATCCTTTGAGAAAACTTGTAAGATAACTTAGCTTTCAAACTTCTCTCTTGGAGAGAGAAAGACACCCAAAGGTGCCCAAGATAAGAGAAGAAAGGGAGTTTAGGGATGACTAGCACATTAACAACTCATATTCTGCTTCAAATTGGTAGTCAACGTGGTGCACCGTGTTCTCCCTCATCCACATGGATGAAGTAGAGGCCAAGGCACGATTATGGAGGCTTGGAGAAACTATTATAGAAGAAGACAATCGTGTAGTAGCTTGGTGGCCAATCTGGATCTCTTTCTTTATACATAAGGAATTCTTGGTCTCCATTTTGGATCTTGATCTATAAGATCATGTTCTTCATATAAATTATATGTTTCTAATTGTTGGAAAACTAGTGTGCACAAAAGTATCACCTTTATCCCTTCTTTTGTTTATTGTCCACCAAAATTTTACAGCTACGACGGATCTACAACTTAGGTATAAAGGGAATATTTTCTATTATTTCTCTATGCCTCCTTCTCTAAAACCCTACAGTGGTATAAGAGTTTATGTTGTATGCTTATAATTCTAGTTTGTATTATGAACCAAAAACACTTTGTTGGATGAATATAGTACAAGCTTGTAATAATGATAATCACCTAGTATCATATGTGATATGACATATATAAGTATTACATATGCCTATGAGAGGCCTTAAAAATCATTTTTTTGGTAGATGCGGATATGGCAATTAGATTTTTGTGGAGTGATATGAAAACATGTAATATTGACATATTAAGTTTGATCAAACATCATGTGACATGTATATGGATTTCTTTCCATTCCTCTCTCGATTTATTCTTCATGTAAATTTTAATTGTAAAACTAAAATTTAATTATGTGAAGACATCACAGGTGGACCATGGTCGATAAGATGGGATGAATAGAAACCCATGCCAAAGATTATAGTCCTTGGAGGGTTCATGATCTATACGAGACAATATATAAACAACAATACGTAAACTTCCCAAATTAGGGAATTCTGATCAGGCAATTAGTGTGACAACCATCACCACAATAAATGAGATTACTCAAAACATATCACGGAATTATCACTAATCACAATATTACCAAAAAAGGGGTAAATTAAAACCAATTGCAACTTAATATCTCAGGCGTAAGTATCTTGTAAACAAGCCTTCAACATAGGTCATCTGCATTTCACATATACCAAAAGATGTTACATATTAAGTTTAAAGGCTATCAAGCCATATCTAATACATATTGCAACATGTTTGTATGTACAAGCCCTTTCTATACATTCTTGGAAAGTAAAAATCTTTGTGTCAATAAACAAAACAAAAAAATCTCTCGCAAAGACCGAGAGTACATGGATGACACATAGGACTCTACTAAGACACTACACCAGTAGCATGTCCAACCTTCATACAGCTACTGTTCTCCTTGTTGCTCAGCTCCTACACCATGACCTCGACCTAATCATCCACTACCACCTAAAAAGTTGTAGAACCCACGGGGTGTGACCAAACATCCCAGCGAGAGTTATAACTCTTTGCCAACATCTATTATAAGCATGATAATATAAAGAAACAATAAAAAGAGAAGGTATTTCATTTTGAGTTGTTTAAGCAAATACAACTGGATAGTAGAACATGTTATTCTTTTAAAAGGAATATGAAGAACATGCATAATAGTTAATTCAAAAAATCAATATAAAGCAAAGGCATGGGGTCATTCAATGTGATTCATATTTGATCCTAAGCAAATATATACTATATGGTTGTTTGACTACTTTTATGCCCTGAGGTTTTGAGGCATACCACTCAAATCCAATTGACCACTACTAAGTCAAAATCAGTACCATACAAGATCAATGGAAGAGTTGGACTCCATGATCATCATCAACATTACTTGGCCAGTTTAAGTATGCAATGCAGTGACATATAGTCATACTGCTAAAAGACAACAACTTGTAGTCATAGTTATAGTCCTGTAGAGACAACAACTCATAGTTCAACTATGGTCCTGTAAACAACTAGTATGCCTTGGTATATGGCACAACACTAAAGAATTGGCTTACGCGTGGTCGTTTAATAATTAAAACATACCACTATTTCAACAATTTAAGGATACAAGGAAGTATATCACTTGTACCCCACATATTCAATAATATGTGCTTTGGGTTTCCTGTAGGAGTTTCTCATTTCACCATCCAGCTAGATACTTACATTGTAGATGGATCTATGGTAGATGAAAACTACATGATTAGAATTTCAATTGATTAAACATGCCAACTGGGTATCTTTTAATGCATCAATTAAGTTACAACAAAAAAACCTTAAACAATTTCTACAAAATTAAGGTAGGATGCAACTTCAGAAGATATAAAACATATTAAGTGAGAACTTGTCTCATCATCACATGGCACTTCTAATACTTCCATTCTCAATGTCATCATTAATAGTACACCACTTATGGGATTTCAATCCCTCAATTATGCACAAGGCACTTGCTAGGTTGTTAGACCAAATCATATGTTCCTGCAACATTCAATATCACAAAAAGCTTCAACATTACTTCATAATCACCAATCTATATTGTATAGGGCTCAAAAGAGCATTCACTTAGCTATGCCATTTACCTCACCTGCAAGTTAGTGTTGCTCAAGTAGAAAAGAGAAAATACTAGCATAGAGTAACAATCTTTAAGTAGAGTGAACACACTTATGATATTAACATAAAATTAGGGTTAGCCATTCATAATCACATCGCTTTTAGATAAACCATTATTCTAGGTACTTAAAGTTCATACTTACATATATATATATATATATATATATATATATATCTTAGCCACCTTCAACACTTGAGTGTTGATCACCCTTGACACAGGAGTGTCAACCTGTCAGCAACGAGGCATCGCGACCTCACCAGGTATGGGGTGTCGTGACCGAGACACAACCCATATGTCTCAACCATCGTCTACACCTAATTACTTCTGGAATAACACAACGTTGCGATCGTGACACTAGAATAACACTAGCACGATGTTATGATCGTGACACCATGGCTATGCAACGTGATGTCGTGGCTGCTATAGAGTGCGTTGCGACCACGACCCCATTGGTGTGTCATGACTGTAATGCAATCAGAACGTCGCGACCAAGTCATACAGTAGGTCAATCCCTTCTTTACAAACCGAGTGTTAAGTCCCAACAGTAATCATGTCCCAGCCGGAACTAGTCTAAACTTAACCTGTTACAACCTACACACCAACTAACAAGTGTGGTCACCATCAAATGTAGTCACCTTGGCAACAATCGTCAGTCGGTAACCAAATATGACCTTGCAGCAACGTTGTGTCATGACCAAACTAATAGGTAGCAACTAGTCTAGGGTTAAGGGAGTGTGTTACGACCGAAAACACCCTACTAAGGGATGTCGACTACAATAGAAATCTAAGAGTTGTCTTGACCACCTGCAACACCCCATGGTAGATCTGAACCAAGGTCTAATAGATGGATAACAACATGGTAACCCATTAAAATAGAGTATGTAACACCCTAAATCATAGGGTTCTTCAAACCTTAAACGTGATGATGGAAGATCATCAGAAGAAAGATGTTTAAAAGAAGATAATAGAGAATTTTATGCATGTATAACATATCAAAACTTCCTACTAAAACAAGTATAAAGAACCACATAGAAGGTAGTATAATATCAAGTTAAGATACTCATAATAGAGGTACAAAGAGTTATAAAACCCACCTGATTTTGATGAGGAACAACCTCCTAAGACTCAAGCTCCTAGAAATTCGACTGAACTCCAACACTTCGGCCAAGAAATCACCTCCAAGAAGAAGAAAAGTCCATGATCAGAAGGAGGTCCAGAGAAAGAAAAATAGATCTTGGATGAAAAAAGAAAAGAGAAAAAGAAAGGATTATCTTTCACTCGAGTTCACCATGATCACCCTAACATGATCTTGTAAATAAAGTATCTCCAAGAAGAACTACCATGGATGATCCATGACCAAATAGGAACGAAGAAGATGAAGATTTTCAAAAAAGAAACGTGAGGTAGAAGGGAGGATCACTTACCAAGAGACGATTCACCAAGATTCACCACCAAAAGCTAACCCTAGCACAAGACGTTCAATCATGCACCAAGGATCAGCCACCCAAGGATCAAGTTCTTCTTCTTCTTTCTCCTGAAGCTCCAAAGGTGGTCTCAAGGTAGAAAAAGGTGTGTAGAGCTGAAAAGATTATCTTGCAAGAAAAAGAAGGGATTATATATCCAAAGGAGGAGGGAAGTAGGGGTCTTTGAGGTGTCAACACCATAGATCACCAAAGAAAACTTGTTCTTCCAAGGGTTAACCTTATTTCCTTCACATGTAAAAATATGAAATATCCATGTTTATCCAGTAGGTGTGTCACGACCTCTAGGGTCGATCAGCTCCCTTGTCGTGGTCGAGATACTCCCATGCCCACTTTGTCTCGACCCAACCCTAAAACACCATATCATGGAAAAGATACTTACTCTAAAAGACTCGATTGACGCGACCATCCTATTTCTAGGGTGTCTCAATTGCGACCATGCATCCAAGCATGTGTCTTGGTCACGAATCTCACCATAAATGATGTAATGGTCACAACATCAAACCCTAGGATAATCACTGTGAGAACCTGTTACACTAAATGAGATTACTCAAAGCATAAAACACAATCAATCACTAATGAATCACATACCCAAAAACATGGGTAAAATAAAACCGATTTCAACGTCAGCACCCGCTCAGAAACATTTGCATAAGAGCCCAACATCTTTCTTATATCCATACTATGCCAAGAATTTGATACAAATTGTTCTATCGTCTTAGCCACCACATATATACACAGGAGAACAATATTCATATATGCCACACAAACAAGCATTAATATGCTAACAAAAGTCTGATTCATTTAAAACACCATATACAAACTTTTTCTCACCCAGACCTGAGAGTACAAGGACGAATCTAGGACACACTAGACATCTAATCAAATTTATCAAAGATTCATTACTATAGCTCCTCTTTGCTGCCACATGTTTGCTTTTGTCACTTCCGATTACCTAAAAAAATGTGGCGAACCACAAGGGTGAGACCCATGTCCCAGCAAGAGATATAACCTCCAACAATGCGTATTGATTACAACATTTTAAAGTAATTAAACAGTAAAGCAAATTAATTAGATGTCACAAATAAGCTCAGCAGAACTGATGATTTTCAAAATACACAAAGGAGAAGATAATAATTGTCTTCATTAGCCAGACTATTCTTGTATCCTTATTAATAGTATAAGGAGTCTAGCAGCATGAGCATCTCTAACATCATGAATAAATCTAGTATCATATGCCTAGATAACAACATCAATATGTCTAATAGGTGGAACATATCAACATCATAAGAAGAGCTACAACATAAGAATAGCTATCTAGATAAGCATGATTAGCAGTATATGCATCTCTAGTTACAAAGGCATGGCTTGCATGCTAAACATAACTATCAACATGAGATAGCTAGCATCATGATTATAATCAGTAGTAGTAGTATAGTTATCAACACAAGCATATCTATTATATGTACACATCTACAATCTTAATAATATCCACAACCTAAGTGTATCAGATATCTCTTAATTGCACTAAGCATCATCTTTATGTAAATATAATAAACAAGGGTTATCATCCAATGTGAAACGTTGTGTATAACCCTAAAAAAATATGCTACACAGTTGTATTATATCTTTTATTATGCCCTGGGGAATTTGAATCGTACCATTCAAAGTCCAACCGACCCCTGCGAAGGGCTATTCAGTTCTGTACAAGATCTAGGAGTGTCGGTATCCTAAGATCTCTTCCCCTCAGTCAATATGAGTAAAAAGGCAGTGACATATCAGTCAAAGCTACCACCACATCGACATATAGCCAAGATGCTAACCACTAGTCCACCCTTGGTACCGGTCATGGCACTAGAAATCAGGGTATACAAACCCAATCACTGAGGTACAACCGCAGTTGTCCTCTAATAACATAATGTTATAATCACTGAGACATGACCACATCTGTTCTCAATCACATCAGATGTATGAGGCATGACCATAGACAACCTCCACAATCTGCATTGTGGATGACAAGGATATATCATCAACCTACCACCCCCACATACTCAATAGTATGTGCTCCAAGTTTCCTTTAGGAATACTCATTTCACCATCCAGCAAGTTATGACACTGAAGATGGCTCTACGGCACAGGGCACTACATGATTAGAGTTGCACTTGATTAGTTATGCCAATTGGGTTAATTAAGGGTGCATCAAACAAGTGGACATAGAAACCCTAATGCACTTCTAGCAAACATATAAATATCAAAACTACAAAAGATATAAAACGTGTGAAACATAATTTCTCATCTCATCAGCACATGGTACTATTCACTTGTCATTCATTAGACCACATTAGTCATCATACTATCACAAGATATAAATCCTTTTCACAATATCACAGGGTATAAACCCTTATCAACATAAGAGGATTACACCTCATTCAGGTCTCAACCATGCCCAAAGGTCATTAAGACCATCGTACTATTCCCTACAAGATCATCATTATCTTTGCATGCCTTATAACAAGGCTCAACAACATCACTTACATACAATACACCAGATCAGCACAATGTTGCATTAATGAGCTAGGAGATATTCATAAACAATCATAGCAGGGTTATATTAACATTAAGAACATTCCTTTATTACATCAACATTCAAGGAATCTAGATATGATTAACCCTCATCATATTCATAATGCACATGTTTCGCATAATCAAGTATCAATCATGTGGCTATGACAACCACCAATTAACACATTAAGGTTATGATCATGTTAAGGAGGTTATTTCACCATCATGCCATCATATAAGAATGTTAAACATGAATACTCATCTTTATCAATTTGCATTAGAGTTAGGTTAAACAAGATAAATTATATTAATGTTAATAATCAACATTGATACCCAAACCCTAACTCACGACGTCCCCATTGGATCATGGATGCATAAAGTGAAGCATAACCATCACATTCCATACTATTCTCAAGTATGAACCCACACATAAATCAAGGTGTAACCATTGGGTTATAGCATACTAGGGTTTCAACAACATTAACATAGTACTTCATGATTGTAATAGTCATTCAAGGACTATTCATACCCAATTACCATCATTTAGTTATATTAAAGCTAGGTATAACAAGCTATACCTCGTTAGGGTTACATATCAACACAATATGATTATCATCCCTTCTATTCATATGAGTGAATAGGTAAGACTACCTTATTAAGGGTAACCCTCCATATGTTCCATCATCATTCAACCCATATCACCATACCACAATGTCACCCAGAACCATTAGATGTTTAAAAGGTAAGACCATTGGTTGTTTACATAAGTAAGCACCTTGGATAAACCACCTATGAAGTCCTTAATTTGTTCTCTATAAAGAGTCATCATATAACCCTATACATACCTTGATTAACAACACAAAAAGTTCCATTGAGAATAGGGTAAAACCCACAATCGACTGTTCAGTTAAAACAAGCCATCCATTGTCAACAAGTAAGCTCCTTAAGTTGATCATATAAAGGAAACCATCTAAATCACATTATTAGGACCAACATATTAAATTATCCATCATTCCACTTTATTGGAGGAATAAATATTATATCTTGACCATTGGGTCAAGTTCATATGTTAAAACTATCAATTACAGTATAGGTCCGACCATTGCATCAAGTATCCTAAGAAACCATTGGTCTAAGGCTTAATCGATGCTACAACTACAATTCTTAACTCACCATAGGTTGTATAGACCTGATCCACAATCATTAGTGACCATTAAGGCACCATTGGTTGTTAGATCAACACTATATTCATTAATCAGTATCAAATATTAAGCTAATGGCATCATTGATTGATAACATCAGTAGGGTACTTAATGGTTGATCATTAAACTTCTAATTGATCCAAAATCTGACCTAAGGGGGTGACCATTAGGTTTTCACCATCATCTTACACCTTTGATCTTGACCATCAGTTGTCATGAAGACAACACCATAGGGTTGTTACAATGGTACCATCATCGGGTCATGGGTTTATAGAAGAAATCAGCTTTAAACCCTAAAATTGATAATTGGTTGATAGGTGCTCAGCTCCATAGGTTGTCAAACCAACCTGATCCAAGTCATATTATACATTATTAATAATGTACACATGATCGCAGGTTCATATATAACTAAAATATGATCAGGGAACATTATAAAAATCGAAATCCAAGTCAAGCATAGCTTTTTAGTGCATGGATCATCATTTTCAAGCAAGAACATGAGCTAGCAAGCTTATGGTAAATAATAAACGTGGAGCAAGTTATAAAACTTAACTATAATGAGAAGATGAAACCCCACACAGAAGAAATCTTGAGCAGGTAGGGTAGAAAATCCAATCATAAGATATGAACTCGTCCATCTAGCATTTTCTTCATCAAATGAGCAAACCCTAAGCATAAGGAGCAAGAAAGGTAGGGTTTTAGAGATTTAGAGCAAATTCTACCATGGAACAGTAAGGTTACAACATGGAGGAATGTCTAAGGAAGGATAAGAGAAAGAGAAATGGAGAATTAAGGAATAAAATAACTTGCCTTGGTCAAAATCCCTAGAAGATGACCTTGGAAACCCTATGTAGGGCTAAATGGAGCTCTAGGAGACCTTCTTCTCTGAAAAGAGGTTTTCTTCTACCTTAGAGCACTTGTTTCTGCAGAAAAACAGAGTGGATTCATTGATACAGGTTCGAGGAAAGAGAATTAAGCAAATTTTCATACTTGGGCAAGGAAGAGGTAAATATAGCCCATGGATAAGGATGGAAGCAAGCATGAGGTGTAAAAGGAGCTTCCCCATGTGTCTATGGCCTTAAACTATTAAGAATATACAAGAACACACACAATCAGATCCACCATCATCCATATAGACCTTCTTATATTTCCTTTGTCGAATTTCCCACCCAATCACATAATTCATTAGTTGATAGCTACTAAAGGTAGCTCATCCGTGAAGGGGTAAACCCTAAAATACCCTTAGAGAAAACACCCTCAAACCAAGGATTAAATATGTTCCCCATGGCTCAAAAAGCTCAAGAATGATGAGATAATATACAAGGAACATAATGAAAGTGATAAATTGCAAAGAAAACCTCTCAATTGGGTAAATTGTAGAAAAGTCCAAAATGTGCATTAAATTGCATAACTTGCTCAAACAATGTCCAAATTGGACCAAATTTGAAACTTCAGATTTTATTATGATTTTAAAGAATATAACAAGGTTAGATTAGGTTTATAAGAATTAAATTATGATAATTAAGATTATTCAACTCATTAAGCAAGTTTAGGGGCCTTACAACTATAAACCCCTAATAGGGATTTCGCCCCCAAAATCTAAGGTAAACAAAGATGGGTACTTCCTTTGCACCTCATCCTATTACCTTCACATGGTTACTTTCATATCATGGTTATGTCACATCATTCATACATATATCCTCTTAGGTCAGCACAAAAAACCCCACCTAAGAAGACATTCTCAATATGGAATATAGAAACTTGTTTTGTCATCTATACAACTCCAGTAGTAATGTTCAACTTTAAATTCTAGGTATCATCCTAAAATTATATCTATTGTATCAACACATTACTCAAAAGTCATACTTTTTACCAATCATGGCATGTGTCCCATACCATTCCTTGAAGTAAAAAAATCTGATGTATCCATCCTTTTTTTACACTGGAACACTTGTCAGTTCTTTTTCAACATCAAAAGAAATGCTAACGCTGGCACCTATCATTCCATATAAGGAAACATCATTCCTAGTCAGCCTTGTTAGGGGTGAAACAACAACACTATCTTCACCTTACTAGGATTTACACAAACTACTTATAAGACATATCATGATCCCATAAAGACATTTAATCAACCACATCTCACTCTTATTCAACTCATCTCATAGCTATTTCTGCTTCGGCAACCCTAAGGTATTTTAAGAAATATTGATCATATTTTTGACCATATTTGAAATACTTTGACATGTCATCATTCAAATCTTGATATAACTTGTATGACATGACTGGAACACTCTGTTCCTCCTATTCATAAATTCTATTTGTACATTGGTTAGTCTAAAGGGCATAACTCTAAACTCATCATGGTCATGTGAAGTATGTCATCCAATCTAACTCTTATGCATTTATATTTGATCATAGGTTTATCTTAAAGGAACACGGTATCACATATCTATTAACCAACAAACCATCTATCCTTGATAGTGGTGTTGCCCAGCCATCACTGAACCATACACAACATTATAAAATCACTTTTGTTTTTCCTTCCAAACAACATTTATAGGATCATTGTCAACTCTCTCTCTCTCTATGGGAGAGGAATACTTGGAATGTTCATTTAATAAACATATCCAACCTTCATATATTTCTCATATTATTGATACATCTTGGATACTAGGATTCATTACCTTGGTATCCACCTCATGTACTATAAGGAACTCACATCTTTATATCATCTAATTTTACCAACATAAAAAATACCAAGACATATAAGAGGAGTCTTCCTAATTATTGGAAGGCTCAAAATCAAAATTATCACAAACTTTATGATCTTGGAACCATAGTCCAGACAACCTTATGCTATAATAAGCTATCCACCCTCATGTTTACAACGAATCCACACATACCAAGTGGCAATGATCCACTTGAAAGTTGTGCCCTAGAAAGAAAAGACGCAAAGGGAAACACACTTCCCATACCATAGTAGTGTTTTTCAAGGGTCACTAGCAGAAAGGTAACCAATTCTATTTTCAATATGCAGGTTACAACTTCTTATATATCATTTTACCTTTTTCATTTCGGGTTCCTTGCCATTAGCATAGGAATCATCATGATTAACATATTTCATTACTCCTTCCTTGATGACTATTTATCGCACTTGGGTATGTTCTCTTATTTTATTATATTTTTCAATCACTTATCAACAGGTAAATACTCATATTCCACATTTTCTTCATTAAACAGGGATCATCTCCCTTAATTTCCTTCACATGCCATTCAGATTTTACTTAACACTTTCTTACACACATAGGTTGGTCTAAGATTAACTCAGGTTCCACCTTATTCCTTTGTCATTGTTCCCATTTATCTTCTCATTTTTTTACTTGTTATAGGAGTTCTTTCCATCTTATGTGGATTTCATACCTTGATTCACTTTATAAGCATAGACTTATATGTCTTTTACTTTATTATCTTCTTGAATCACATCTTCAAGAACTCCACTTTTCCTTATTTTTATTCAGATTTAGATTTCATGGTGTTGTATCTTTTTTAATATTTACCAAACATTCAAGTTTTGATAGATAATGATGCAATTCTCATCTTCTTTAAGGTAGGATTGAGATATTCACACCATGATTTCTTATTCGTTATGCTCTTTTGATTGTCTCAAAATGACTACTTGATCAGAGTAATTAGAAATATAACAATCTAAGAGTTCCATACTTACCTATCTTTAATAATTGAATGCATGGCCAGGGCACCCAAATATTGAGATTAGGCTGTATGCATCATATTTTTATGTCATATTCCTAATTTTGACATCATCCTAGTCCTAAGTCCTAGTGTCCCTGTAGACTTAGTGAACCTAAAGCTATGATACCAACTTGTGAGAACCCATTACACTAAATGAGATTACTCAAAGCATAAAACACAATCAAACACTAATTAATCACATACCCAAAAATATGGGTAAAATAAAACCGATTTCAACATCAGCACCCACTTAGAAACATTTGCATAAGAGTCCAACATCTTTCTTATATCCATACTATGCCAAGAATTTGATACAAATTTTTCTATCATCTTAGCCATCACATATATACATAGGAGAACAATATTCGTATATGCCACACAAATAAGCATTAATATGCTAACAAAAGTCTGATTCATTTGAAACACCATATACAAACTTTTTCTCGCCTGGACCTGAGAGTACAAGGATGACTCTAGGACACATTAGACATCTAATCAAATTTATCAAAGATTCATTACTATAGCTCCTTTTTGCTTCCACATGTTTGTTTTTGTTACTTCTGATTACCTAAAAAAATTTGGCGAACCACAAGGGTGAGACCCATGTCCCAATAAGAGATATAACCTCCAACAGCGCTTATTGATTACAACATTTTTAAGTAATTAAACAGTTAAGAAAATTAATCAGATATCACAAATAAGCTTAGCATCATTGATGATTAACAAAATACACAAAGGAGCACATAATAACTGTCTTCATTAGCCAGACTATTCTCATATCCCTATTAACAATATAAGGAGTCTAGCAACATCAGCATCTCTAGCATCATGAATAAATCTAGTATCATATGCATAGCTAACAACATCAGTATGTCTAATAGGTGGAACATATCAACATCATAAGAAGAGCTACAACATAAGAACAACTATCTAGATAAGCATGATTAGCAGTATATGCATCTCTAGTTACAAAGGCATGGCTAGCATGCTAAACATAACTAACAACATGAGAGAGCTAGCATCATGATTATAATCAGCAGTAGTAGTATAGTTATAAACACAAGCATAGATAATGTATGTACGCATCTACAATCTTAATAATATCCACAACCTAAGTGTATCTACTATCTCTTAACTGCACTAAGCATCATCTTTATGTAAAGATAACAAACAAGTATTATCATCAAATGTGAAACGTTGTGTATAAACCTAAAAAAATATGCTACACATCTGTATTACATCTTTTATTACGCCCTGGGGAATTTGAATCATACCATTCAAAGTCCAGTTGACCCCTGTGAAGGGCTATTTGGTTCTGTACAAGATCTAGGAGTCCCGGTATCCTAAGATCTCTTCCCCTCAGTTAGTACAAGTAAAAAGGCAGTGACATATCAGTCAAAGTTGCCACCACAGTGACATATAGTCAAGCTGCTAACCACTAGTCCGCCCTTGGTACAGGTCATGACACTAGAAACCAGGGTATACAAACCCAATCACTGAGGTACAACCACATTTTTCCTCTAATCACATCATGTAATAATCACTGAGACACAGCTGTATCCGTTCTCAATCACATCAAATGTATGAGGCATGACCATAGCCAACCTCCACAATCTACATTGTTGATGACAAGGATATATCCTCAACCTGTCACCCCCACATACTCAATAGTATGCGCTCCAAGTTTCCCTTAGGAATACTCATTTCACCATCCAGTAAGTTATGACACTGAAGATGGCTCTACGGCACAGGGCACTACATGATTAGAGTTGTACTTGATTAGTTATGCCAATTGGGTGAATTAAGGTTGCATCAAACAAGTGGACATACAAACCCCAATTCACTTCTAGCAAGCATATAAATATCAAAACTACAAAATATATAAAACGTGTGAAACATAATTTCTCATCTCATCATCACATGGTACTATTCACTTTCCATTCATTAGACCACTAGTCATCATACTATCACAAGATATAAATCCTTTTCACAATATCACAGGGTATCAACCCTTATCAACATAAGAGGATTACACCTCATTCAGGGCTCAACCATGCCCAAAGGTCATTAAGGCCATCATACTATTCCCTACAAGATCATCATTATCTTTGCATGCCTTATAACAAGGCTCAACAACATCACTTACATATAATACACCAGATCAGCACAATGTTGCATTAATGATCTATATTCATAGACAATCATAGTAGGGTTATATTAACATTAAGAACATTCCTTTATTACATCAACATGCAAGGAATCTAGATATGATTAACCATCATCATATTCATAATGCACATGTTTCGCATAAGCAAGTATCAACCATGTGTCTATGACAACCACCAATTAACACATTAAGGTTAATATCATGTTAAGGGGGTTATTTCACCATCATGCCATATATAAGAATGTTAAACATGAATAATCTTCTTTATCTATTTGCATTAGAGTTAGGTTAAACAAGATAAATTATATTAATATTACTAATCATCACTTATACCCAAACCCTAACTCATAGTGTCCCCATTGGATCATGGATGCATAAGGTGAAGCATCACCATCACATTCCATACTATTCTCGAGTACGAACCCACACATAAATCAAGGTGTAACCATTGGGTTATAGCATACTAGGGTTTCAACAACATTAACATAGCACTTCATGATTGTATTAGTCATTTAAGGACTATTCATACCCAATTACCATCATTTAGTTATATTAAAGCTAGGTATAACAAGTTATACCTCATTAGGGTTACATATCAACACAATATGATTATAATCCCTTCTATTTATATAAGTGAATAGGTAAGACTACCTTATTAAGGGTAACCCTCCATTTGTTCCATCATCATTCAACTCATATCACCATACCACAATGTCACCCAGAACCATTGGATGTTTAAAAGGTAAGACCATTGGTTGTTTACATAAGTAAACACCTTGGATAAACCATCTATGAAGTCCTTGATTTGTTCTCTATAAAGAGTCACCATATAACCCTAGACATCTCTTGATTAACAACATAAAAAGTTCCATTGAGAGTAGCGTAAAACCCATAATCGACTATTCAATTAAAACAAGCCATCCATTGTCAACAAGTAAGCTCCTTAAGTTGATCATATAGAGGAAATCGTCTAAATCACATTATTAGGACCAACATATTAATTTATCCATAATTCAACTTTATTGGAGGAATAAACATTAGATATTGACCATTGGGTCAAGTTCATATGTTAAAACCATCAATTACAGTATAGGTCCGACCATTGCATCAAGTGTCCCAAGAAACCATTGGTCTAAGGCTTAATCGATACTACAACTACAATGCTTAACTCACCATAGGTTGTAGAGACCTGAAACACCATCATTAATGACCATTAAGTCACCATATGTTGTTAGATCAACACTATATTCATTAATCAGTATCAAATATTAAGCTAATGTCATCATTGATTGATAACATTAGTAGGGTACTTAATGGTTGATCATTAAACTTCTAATTGATCCAAATATGGATCTAAGGGGGTGACCATAGGTTGTTACCATCATTTGAAACCTTTTATCTCAACCATAAGTTGTCATGAAGACAACACCATAGGGTTGTTGCAATGGTACCATCATCAGGTCATGGGTTTATAGAAGAAATCAGCTTTAAACCCTAAAATTGATAATTGGTTGATAGGTGCTTAGCACCATAGGTTGTCAAAATTTGACCTGATCCAAGTCATATTATACCTTAGGAATAACGTACATATGATCACAAGTTCATCTATAACTATAATCAGAATAGGGAACATTATAAAAATTGAAATCCAAGCCAATCATAGCTTTTTAGTGCATGGATCATCATTTTCAAGCAAGAACATGAGCTAGCAAGCTTATGGTAAGAAATAAACTTGGAGCAGGTTATAAAACTTGCCTATAATGAGAAGATGAAACACCACACAGAAGACATCTTGAGAAGGTAGGGTATAAAATCCAAGCATAAGCTATGAACTCATCCATCTAGCACCTTTCTTCATCAAATGAGAAAACCCTAAGCATAAGGAGCAAGAAAGGTAGGGTTTTAGAGATTTAGAGAAAATTCTACCATGGAACAGAAAGGTTACGACCTGGAGGAAGGTATAAGGAAGTAGAAGAGTAAGATAAACGGAGAAGGAAGGAAGAAAATAACTTTCCTTGGTCGAAATCCCTAGAAGATGACCTTGGAAACCCTAGGTAGGGCTTAATGGAGCTCTAGGAGACCTTCTTCTCCAAAAAGAGGTTGTCTTATACCTTAGAGCACTTGGTTCTGAAGAAAAATAGATTGGATTCGTTGATCCAAGTTATAGGAAAGAGAAAGCAAGCAAATTTCCGTACTTGGGCAAGGAAGAGGTAAATATAGCCCATGGATAAGGATGGATGCAAGCATGAGGTGTAAAAAGTAGCTTCCTCGTGTGTCTATGGCCTTAAACTATTAAGAATATATAAACACACACACAAGAAGCTCCCCCACCATCCATATAGACCTGCTTAGCTTTCCTTTTTCAAATTTCCCAGCCAATCACATAATTCATTAGTTGATAGCTACTAAAGGTAGCTAATCCGTGAAGGGGTAAACCCTAAAATACCCTTAGAGAAAACACCTTCAAACCAAGGATTAAATAGGTTCCCCATGGCTAAAAAAGATCAATAATAATGAGAGAATATACAAGGAACATAATGCAAGTGATAAATTGTAAAGAAAACCTCTCAATTGGGTAAATTGTAGAAAAGTCCAAAATGTGCATAAAATTGCATAACTTGCTCAAACAGTGTCCAAATTGGACCAAATTTGAAACATAATCTTGTTTTATGATTTAAAAGAATATAAAATGTTATATTAGGTTTATATTAATTAAATTATGATAATTAAGCTTATTCAACTCATTAAACAAGTTTAGGGGCCTTACAATCACCATGTCAGCTAAGTAACCCTAGCAACCCTAATGTTATTAGATGATGTCATATATACAAATACGATTCAATCAAGGCGCCCAATATCACAATATTCTATCTCTTGATTCTAGAGCATAAGAAACACACTATTCATGTGAAAATTTGCAAAGTAACCTTCACTTTTGGGTAATTTGCAAGATGGTCCAAAACATATACAATATTGCAAAGATAACTCAACATTATTCAAATTGGACCCAATTGAATATATAATCATGGCACCTGATGTTAAAACATATAAAAAGATTAGTTTAAGGTTTAAGCATCTAGTTACAAAGAAATTACAATTGAGCATAAAACCAGGTCAGGGGTCTTACACCTATAAACCCATAACAGGGATTTCTCCCCCGAAATTCTATGTAAAAAGTGACGGTTTCTTTCACATCTCGTCTTCAAGTTCCCATGTGTCTTCTTAAACACCATGATGATGCCACAAAACCTTGACCAACACAATGTCCTTTTTCTTCAACTTCTTTATCCTTCTATCCAGGATCATAACAAGACCTTCTACATAGGATATATCATTATCTATCTCTACCTCAATAGGTTGAAGTGTCAACTCCATATCAGGGTGACACTTCCTCAACATAGAGATATGAAACATAGGATGTAACATATGTAACTCAGGTGGCAAGTCTAGCTTATAGGCCACCTTCCCAACACGTACAACCATAGAATAAGGTCCCATATATCTGAGAGCCAACTTACCCTTTTTTCCCAAACCATAGAACTCCTTTCCAAGGAGAGACATTAAGGTAGACCCTGTCTCCCACCTAGAACTCTAAAGGTCTATGATGGTTATCAGCATAAGAATTATATCTATCTTGACTTGCCTTCGGTTGTTGTTGAATGACTTTGATCTTTTCTATAGTATGTTGTACAAGCTTAGGACCTAAAAGCTAATATTCTCATGTCTCATACCAACATAAAATAGATCTACAACGTCTCCCATACAATGCTTCACATGGTTCCATATTGATGCTCCTCTGGTAGCTATTATTGTAAGAAAACTCCATCAAGCTAAGATGTATGCCCCAACTGGCCAAAAAATGCAACACACAGGCTCTTAATAGATCCTCCAAGATCTGCATTGTCCTTTCATACTGTCCATCTGTCTATGGATGGAACACAGTGATGAACCTCAACTGCGTACCCATTGCTGCATGTAATTGCTCCCAAAAGTGACTATTGAAATGTGAACCTCTATTTGACACGATAGTAGATGGGATACCATGTAGACGTACTATTTTATCGACATATACATGTTCAATATTCTCAGTTAAATATGTCATTTAAACTGGAAGAAAATGTGATGACTTAGTCAACCTATCCACCATTACCCATATGGAATCATGGCCTTTAGTTGTTCTTATAAGTCCTACAACAAATTCCATTGTAATATGATCCCACTTCCACTGAGGTATAGGTAATGGTTGCATAATTCCTACAGGCTTCTGGTGCTCGACTTTGACCTACCGATACACTGCACATTTAGATACGAACTCAACTACATCCCACTTCAATCCTGGCCAATAATACATATACTTCAGATTCTGATACATCTTGGTGCTACATGAAGGCACAGCCTACATAGAAGAGTGAGCCTCTTCTAGGACTAACGTCCTCAAATTGTCTACATCTGGTACAAATGCTCTGCCATGATAACACAATGTCCCTTCCTCAGACTCATGAAAACCATCTCATTTCTCACTGCCCAACTCTACTCAGATCTACTGTGTCACAATATCATTCTATTATGCATCTCTAATATGTTGATTCAACATTTACTTCACTTGTAACTGTGTTAATAGGCATGCTAATAGTGACACTTCTAACTATACATTCATCTATCAAATAGTGACCAACATATCTCTCTTGTAACACACCAAAGCAATCATTTGTGCTTGCTCAGAAGATGATGAAGAAGAGGACTTCCTACTCAAAGCATATACAAATATATTCACCTTTTCAGGATGGTAATCTATAGTGCGGTCATAATCCTTTATCAACTCCATCCATCATCATTGTCGCATGTTCAATTCCTACTTCTAAAAGATATACTGCATGTTCTTGTATTCAGTGAAGATCTGACACCTTTCCCCATACAAGTAGTGTTTCCATATCTTCTAGGCATGGACTACTGTGGCTAACTCCATGTCATGTGTTGGATAGTTTTTCTCATGTTTCTTAAGTTGTCGTGATGTGAAAGAAATCACATTCTTATTCTACATCAACACACAACCTAGACCATTATTAGACACATAAAAAAAACAATATAACCCTTTCCATGTTCCGACAGTACTAACACTAGTGCACTGGTCAATTTCTCCTTCAGGATTTGCAAAGAATGATGACACCTATTATCCCATACAAATGACACATCCTTCCTAGTAATCTTGGTTAGGGGTAATGCCTCCGCATTGAAGTTCTTAATGAACCTTTTGTAATATCATTTCAAACCTAGAAAGCTACGAACCTATGTAGGTGTCTTACGCTAATCCCACTCCAACACTGACTCCACCTTCTTTGGGTCTACACAGACTCCTCTGGCAGATATTACATGTCCTAGGAAAGCCACTTCCTTTAACCAGAACTCACACTTACTGAATTTTGCATATAACTGGTGCACTCTCAATAAATATAAAGCCTAATGTAGGTGTTGCTCATGTTGCTAACCATCTCTAGAGTAGATTAGGATATCATCTATGAACACAACTATAAAATGGTCTATATGTGGTCTGAACACTCTATTCAACAAATACATGAACACTACTGGTGCATTGGTTAGCCTGAATGGCATGGCCACAAACTCATAATGACCATACCTTGTCCTAAACGTTGACTTAGTATGTCATCTACCTTAATCCATAGATGATAAACCGACCTCAAATCTATCTTAGAGAAAACTATGGCACCTCATAACTGGTGAAACAAATCATCGATATGTGGCAACAAATACTTATTCTTAATCGTCATCTTATTCAAATGTTGATAGTCAATACACAACCTCATCGACCCATCCTTCTTATTTACAGACAAAATGGGAGCATGCCAAGGTGACATGCTCCGCCTAATGAATCCTTTTTCAAGCAGTTCTTACAACTATTTCTTAATTTCTTTCATCTATTCTTGTGCCATTCTATACGATGTTTGTGCTATAGGTTGAGTACCTAGAACTAGATTGATTTCAAAATACATCTCTCTAGGAGGAGGTACACCTGGAAACTCATCATGAAATACATCCTCAAATTCTCGTACAACTGGAACTTCCTAAATACTAGAACCCATTGCATTTGTATTCACCACATCTTCCAAGAACGCATCACAACCCTATCTCATCCACTTTTCTGCCATCATAGAATAAACTAGACATGTTGTAAGGATCTTCCTATCACCCTGGAAAACCCATGAAGCATATTCATGTACAAATGCCTCCATCTTAGAACTACAGTCTAAGATTACCTGATACTTTTTCAAAGTATCCATCCCAAGGATTACGTCGAATCCATACATACCAAGTGGTAGAAGATCCACTTGAATGCTATGTCCAGAAAAGGAAAGAACACATGACATACATACTTCTCGCATTTCTGTAAAACCAACTAGAGGAGTCTCTAGATGAAGACTATCATGTCTATGACTAACAAGCAAGGAACAACTAGCTATCACTTCCCTAGTGATAAAGGAATTGTCACACCCGGGCCAATCAAAATAGATATCAAACATGAAGAAGACAAATCAAAATGATATAATTCCATCTAACCTATCACGGCCCTTGGGTTAATGACTCCCTCTAGCTGACTCATCGCATAGAATTGAGTTGTCTCCTATTGTCGCCCTCTACCTCTTCTAGCATGTCCTGATGAATCAACTTGTGATGTTTGTTCACGTCCTCTACCACTATGTTGTTGTCACTTTTGTGAACTTTGTTGTCTCTACCTAGGCTACTGAGTCACCTTTTCATCCTTCATAGGGTGCTACCACTTAGTATACCCCACCTATCTATTTTTCCCTCATACCACAGCCTAGACGGACCTATCACAAATACTGACATCACACTTTGAGCTCCTATAGGTAGCAAACTACAGCCTCTGCCTCTACACTGTGACCACTAAGACTGAGTTACTATCCTTTGTTGATATTGTGGTGCTGAGTACCTAGGCTTCTTGAAGCCTCCAGAAGATTGTCCTTGGTATTGTGCAGGCCTATTCTTGGTGTTCGCTTCACGTTTCTCTAGAACTGACCATTCTACCCTCCTAACTGACTCCACAAAAGTGGCAAACTTTTCTCTATTCTCCAAAGATGACGTTGGGGTTGTCAGTTCAGTGCTCAGACCCTTCTCAAAGTGTCTGACCGTCTCCTTGTCTGTTGTAGCCATGTGTGGATAAAACTATAGGAGCTCCATGAACTTGGCTTCATAGGCACTGACTAACATATGTCCCTGTCAAATATTCTCAAACTCCACAATCTTCTCATCCAAATAATTCTCAAGAAAGTATCGACTTACAAACTCCCATCTGAATTCCTCCCATGTAATCACTACTCATGGCCTTTTCTCCTCTTCAATGGCCCACCAATGGCCAGCACTCCCCTTCAACAATAAATTACATGTTTTACCTTGTCCTCCTTAGGAATATTAAGGATCTTACATGCCTTTTCTAGCTCAATCAACCACATATATGCATCAGCTGGGTCAGATGTTTCTACATATTCCAATGCTCCTACACGTTGGAGTCTCTTAAAAGTCTTTCCAGACCCATGAGTTTCACCACCAGGAACCTCTTCCCTAGGTTGAATTGCATGCATCCTATCCATCATATGGTTCATTGTAGTCATAAAATATCCAACAAAAGACTCTAATTTAGGGTTGACTACATTATCTAGATTGACTTGAGGCATCTCAGACACAACTTCTGCTCTCTCTCACCTCCTAATAGTATCTCTTGGTACAACAACATGCTCATCATGTTCTCCAGACATCTTTTCTATCTTCTTCTACTTATGCAATAGTAGAAGCCATTATAAGATATACGGGAGGACACTAGAACAGATTCAAACCCTAGTCCTATGTCCTTGTAGACTCAGTAAACCTATAGATCTGATACCACTAAATTTTTGATGACCATCACCACAATAAAGGAGATTACTCAAAACATATCATGGAATTATCACTAATCATAATATTACCATAAAATGTGGTAAATTAAAACCAATTGCAACTTAATATCTCAAGCAGAAGTATCTTGTAAACAAGCCTTCAACATAGGCCATCTGCATTTCACAATATACCAAAAGATGTTACATATTAAGTTCAAAGGCTATCAAGCTATATCTGATACATGTTGCTTCATGTTCGTATGTACAAGCCCTTTCTATACATTCATGGCATAAAGTCAAAATCTCTGCATTGATAAACAAAACAACAAAATCTCTCCCAAAGTCTCGAGAGTATAGGGATGACACTTAGGACTCTACTAAGACACTACACCAGTAGCATGTCCATCATTTAGACAACTACTATTCTCCTTGTTGCTCATCTCCTACACCACGACCTCGACCTCCTCGTCCATGACCACCAAAAAAGTTGTGGAACCCACGGGGTGAGACCAAACATCCCAGCGAGAGTTATAACTCTTTGCCAACGTATATGATAAGCATGATACTATAAAAAAACAACAAATAGAGCAGGTAATTCATTTTGAGCAATTTAAGAAAATACAAGTGAACAATAGAACATTTTATGCTTTTAAATGGAATATGAAGAACATGTATAACAGTTGAATTTTCTTGCCGCATTATAATTTAAGAAATCAATATAAATCTAAGGCATGGGGTCATTCAATGTGATTAGTATTTGACCCTAAGCAAATATATACTACATGACTGTTTAACTAATTATATGCCCTGAGGATTTGAGGCGTACCACTCAAATCCAACTGACAACTACTAATTCAAAATCAGTACCATACAAGATCAATGGAAGAGTTGGACTCCATGACCATCAACAAGAACTACTTGGTCAGTTCAAGTCTGCAATACAGTGACATATAGTCATACTGCTAAAAGACAACAACTTGTAGTCATATCTAAAGTCTTATAGAGACAAAAACTCATAGTTCAGCTATGGTCCTATAAACAACTAGTCTGCCTTGGTACATGGAAAACATTAGAGAACTGGCTTACACATGGCCTTTCAATAATAACAACATACTACTATTTCAACAATTTAAGGATACACATGTACTCTACATATTCAATAATATGTGCTCTGAGTTTCCCATAGGAGTTACTCATTTTACCATCCATCTAGATACTGACGTTGTAGATGGATCTATGGTCCAGAGCAACTACATGATTAGGATTTCACTTGATTAAACATGCCAATTGGGTATCTTTTAATGCATCAATCAAGTTACAATGTATTAACCTTAAAAAATCTACAAAATTAAGGTAGGATGCAACTTCATAAGAGTCATCATCACATAACACTGGTAATATTGCCATTCTCAACATCATCATTAATAATACACCACTTATGGGATTTCAATCCCTCAATTATGCACAAGGTACTTGCTAGGTCGTTAGGCCAAATCATATGTTCCTGCAACATTCAATATCACAAAAACTTCAACATTAATTCATAATCACCAATATGTAGTGTATATGGCTCAACATAGCATTCACTTAGCTATGCCATTTATCTCATCTACAAGTTAGTGTTGCTTAAGTAGAAAAGAGAAAACACTAGCATAGAGTAACAATCTTAGGGTGTGTCACAATTGTAATGTAATTAGAACGTCACAACTAAGTCATATAGCATGTCAATTCCTTCTTTATAGACCAAGTGTTAAGTCCCAACATAATCATGTCTCGGCCGCAACTAGTCTAACCTTAACATGTTAAAACCTACACACCAACTACCAAGCGTCATCACCATCAAACTTAGTCATCTTGGCCATAATCGTCAGCCGACAACCAAATTTGACCTTGCAGCAATGTTGCCTCGCAACCCAACTAATAGGAGTGATTAGTCTAGGATTAAGGCATTGTGTTACGACCGAAGCCATGATCACCCTAACATGATCTTGTAAATAAAGTATCTCTAAGAAGAACTACCATTCATGATCCATGGCCAAATAGAAAGAAGAAGATTAAGATTTTCTGAAAAGAAACATGATCTAGAAGGGAGGATCACTCACCAAGAGATAATTCACCAAGATTGACCACCAAAAGCTAACCCTAGCGCAAAACCTTCAATTATGCACCAAGGATCGACCACTCAAGGATCAAGTTATTATCTTGTTTCTCCTGAAACTCCAAAGGTGGTCTCATGGTAGACGAAGGTGTGCAGAGCCAAAAAGATTAGCTTGCAAAAAAAATAAGGGATTATATATCCAAAGGAGGAGGGAAGTAGGGGTCTTTGAGGTGTCAACACCATAGATCACCAAAGGACACTTGTTCTTCAAAGGGTTAACCTTATTTCATTCACATGCAAAAATATGAAATATCCATGTTTATCCAGCATGTGTGTCACGATCTCTAGGGTTGTTTAGCTCCCTTGTCATGGTCGAGATACTCCCATACACACTTTGTCTCGACCCAACCCTAAACACCATATCATGGTCAATATACTTACTCTAAAAGACCCAACTGTTGCGACCATCCTATTTCTTCTAGGGTGTCTCGATCATGACCATGTATCCAAGCAAGTGTCCTGATCACGACTCTTGCCATAAGTGATGTAATGGTGACAACATCAAACCTAGGATAGTCACCATGCCAACTAAGTAATGCTAGAATCCCTAATGTTATTAGATGATGTCATATATACAACTATGATTCAATCAAGGCACTCCATATCACATATTCTCTCTCTTGATGCTAGAGCATAAGAAACACTCTCTTCATGTGAAAATTTTCAAAGTAATCTTCACTTTTGGGTAATTTGCAAGATGGTCCAAAACATATATAATATAGTAAAGAAAACTCAACATTATTCAAATTGGACCCAATTGAAAATATAAGCATGTCACATGATATTAAAACATATCAAAAGATTAATTTACGGTTTAAGCATCTAATTACAAATAAATTACAATTAAGTGTAAAGCCAGATCAGGGGTCTTACAATTAGCTTGCCTAATCAGGCGACCAGAAACCCTATAAGGGATGTTTTAGGATTGCATTTCTTTGTGGATGTCTTGGTTATTTTCCTATAATACTTGTTGTCTCAAGTTGATTTACTAGTTGCCATATCCTATTTTATCACATGTGGTGATTGTTATCACAATGGTGATTATATATATATATATATATATATATATATATATATATATATATATATATATATACATATATATATATGGTCAGAAAAGTAACTCGCTGGAAAAAAGTAACTATACGACTAAAAAAGTAAATCTAGACAGAATACACAACAAATATATATATATATATATATATATATATATATATATATATATTTGTTATAGTTGTTGCTAATGTAACTATATATGCATAAAAAGTAATAGTCTGCAAGGTAAAATGTAACCCTCTACATGTCAAAAGTAAGAAACTCCAAAAAAAAGCAACTGAAATAGGGGGCGGGTAGCTACCTATGCAGTTATGTAATACATGCCCATATATATATTTATATTTATATATGTATATCCCTTAATATAGAATCTGCAATGTCCGGGCCCACTTCATAAGGTTCTAGTAGAGTTTTAGGAATGATGAATGGCCCCACTGACCATCACTAGCCTTAACTACGTGCTTTGTCCTCACTCACGTGCAAGCTAGGATAAACTTCCCAATTGGTCACCCATCTTAGTATTACTCTAAGATGAGCACGCTTAACCACAGATTTTTTTAATGATGGGCTCCCTGAAAAGGAGGTGCGCCTTGGTAATATGAGTAGTCCAATCATTCCTTTTAAGATCATTTCATCCAAGGCATCAAATCCTGGAATGTTATAATCTCCCCAACTTAAACTCTTGACGTCCACATCAAGGCTCAACTATATGGCCTCACAATATTTCCCCATTTTAGTGTAGACCCAGAATGGCCCATGGACATCCAACTCCCACCACAGCTACCAATGTAAGGGTGGCTCTGTCTCATTTCAACGGATAGGCCTTTCCAACTTTCTTGGACCGCATGACTTAAGACCAACATGCTCATGTGGGCCCCACCTACTAGAGGGGTTATGGCTTTGATACCATTTATAACGACCCCCTCCCCATGTTATCCCCTATTCAGGAAGACCGAGAGGGAAAGGATCATTACTCTAAACCAAAACCAAAGGTTTATCAAATAACCAGAAATAATTAATAAATTTCACTAAATTAAAAGGAGTTTGGTACTAACTAACTTTCCATGAGGAACTACATTCTATATTTTGCAATGAGAAATTAAAACTATTTGTAACCTCCATGATTACATTAATATCTATTCTTGTTGGTGTCTTCTTTCTTGAATGTTTGTTTCCATCATAATTGTAGAATATCGACAGTTTATCCTAAAATGTCGAGAATCAAAGCATGTGGTCAGTATAACAAGTTATACGGGTATATAGGGGAAACAAAATATTGAATCTAGGTATAACAACATAATCACAACAATTATTGATAACGAATCAAAATTTACATTTTCACCATAACTAATCAATCATGATCTATACAACCTCTGTCAAACCCTTCTCGGGTATTGTCCCTATAGTGGACCTGGGCCACCTCCTCTGTGCCATATTAGTCTTCCCCTATGCAGGCGAATGACCTTCATTGTCTTCCCCTATGTAGGTGTATGCCTTTGATGTTCCTCTGGAGCATGGGATGAACCATCATTTCTCAAATATATATCATAGATACAAAAGTTGCTAAGATTTGAGCTTGTCAAGTACATAGAATGTGATATACATAGAAAATTTATAGTTTGCATGAATTAAATAAACAAACAAGCATTCATTTTCAATCCATGTGGAAACCTCCAGGAAAGCCACGTGAAACTAAAGTGATTATTCTTAGGCATATCCACATACATGTTTCAACAGTAACTTGAAGTCCAAGCAAGATCAATCCGAAAATCTAGACAAGCAACCAACCAATTTATCCTAAATGTTAAAACATAACATCCTTGTATCATTATTTCATCCAAAATCTATTATTAGAGCTGACTTGGGTTCCAAGTTAGGTTTTTAGGGACAACTTAGGGTTTCTAGTTTCCAAAATCCCAATTATTACTTTTAATGTTCTTTTGGTCTATATGTTCTTCTTTATGCAAAAAATCCCAACTTTATCCTTTTAATTCATGACAAGATCATTAAGGTCAAGGAAATAGGATTTCATATGTAGTTAACACTTTTCATGTCCTTTGGGTGATTGACCCTAATCTTATCACTAATTGCACTTTTATTATCAAAGAAATCCTAGTGCATCAAATTATGGGTTCATAAGTTCATATAAGTTCCAATGTGTTCTTTTTTCCTTAAAAGTTCCATCTTTGATCATCAACTCTTCAATTGGGTTTATTAGATTCATCAAAACTTAGAAATTAGGGTTTTGATTTATTTAATACATTAAAGATGCCAACTTTAGGTACTTTCGAACTAGAAGTATATCTTGGTTATGATTATATTTTGATTGAAATCCTTGCATTCTCTTGATAAATATTAATACATAATTTGTCTTAATCCGCATTTCCTACAATTAGTTATGATTATTCCAAATAAATTACCTCTAGACCAATATTAGAGTGTCGTGTTAGCTAAAGGAGTTCCTTTTCCCTTTTTATCACTTTTCCATGTGAACCCAGCTCATAGAATGAAACTTGGCCACACGGCGGCTCGATCCACGTGAGCAAAGCCTCGAATCGGGACTAAAGGATGTTTCTACCCCCAAAGAGTCCTTGAGTTTGGGAATGGCTTGCATTGGGGAACAAAGGTAATTCTCTCCTTCTTTGACTTCCTCCTCTGGCTAGCTCAGGAGCAGCCTAATCAAGTCAACTGGAGAGTTGACTCTGGGATCCCTTCTCCTCCAGTGATTTCTAAGGATACCCAAACCTTCGTCGAGTCCCTAAAAATTCCCCAAAAGCTTCAATTTCTCAGGAGATGGAGAAAGTAGCTAGGGCACAACAGAGATAGTTCTGTCGAGGTCCAGGGTAGTCTAGAGGTGAGGAATAAGGCCTATGTTGGAATTGAAGGCAGAGTTGTGATCGGGAAGTCGAGTGTATTCTTGTGGGGGTTGTTGGTGCCTTTGTTGAGGGTATGTACCCCTCTATTTATACCCATCCTTGTTAATAGGGTCGTCCCAAGGAGGTGAATTGGATGATTCTTCTAAACACCTATAAACCAGGCAAAACCTAGCATAGGTAGGTTCTCTGTGATCCCTCGAAGCCAGGGGACACTTTCCAACCTCACTCGTGCATTAATTAGCGAGGAATTTAATCCAGGAAACTCCAGTTTCCTATTCTTCTTTCCTAACTAGTCATGAGCTAGGTGATGATGGGTCAAATGTTGGATCTGAGATCTGACATCCCTCATCACATGCTTTAGATAAACTGGAGAATTTTATTACAAATAGAAATTGTGACATTTAATACTTTCCATTTATATTGCCCACACTTTAGGAATTTTTGTACAATCCATATCTCTCAAACCATCCATCTTTTTAATCTCAAATTTTAAGGGAAAGTCTTCAATGAATTTATATAGGTGTGTGCAAGGATTGAGGCCAAAAATAAAAAATAATAATACCTATTCCTAACATGAAAATCACCCACTTATAAGGCATATATTATTCATTTAAAACACATCATTTCTCTTTCTTTCATTTCTATTTTTTTATTTTGGCTATTCTTTCTATTAGAAACCATGTGCAAATCTAAACTAATTATTTGTGGCCATCTATGTCACTTTCTAAAGAATTCTATACTATTCTCTCAAGCAAATACATTGATTATTTATTTTCTTTTGCTCTTTGATTATTATGGGACTTTTCTTCTCTCACTTTTTCCTTTTATTCATTATTAGAATAATAAGATAGTAGAAAGAATAATAAGATAGTATAACTCACAAAATCTATCATTTAAAAAAATTGCACAGAAATCCATTCTTTAAAATTAAACACACAAATTTCCAAACAAGTCTCTTTTCATGGCATAAGTGCATTTCAACTATTAAAATACAAGAAAATTTGAGATTATGAAAAAATCAATCTTCAAGATGCCTTCCAAGTGTGATGCACATGAAACCCTTGTTCGAAGAAGTGTGAATCACCAAGAATGTTGTGGCATCTACCTCGGGAAAGTGTGGTAATAAGTTTGTTAGTCTGCCAAGTATGGTGCATATCTTATTGTATTCTACTTGGGTTGAACTTGAATAGGTCACCTAGAGTCATAAAAATGACATATAATTCATATGATAAATTATTAACACAAGTTGTGCAACAATCTATCCAAGAATTGCATATGATGCATTTGTCAATTGTTACCTACTTTAATAATTAACGATTAACGTGTAGGCATCAACATTGAATGAGAAATGACTTAATGTATTTTAGATCTTGATTCACCAGAAGATTGCTTGTTGTAATCTTCTAAATTAATACTAAAAACTATACATTTGAATAAAATAGTGAGAGTGTGATTGTACCAAAATTCGTGCAATATTACTATGTATTTTACCTATGATTTTATACCTTTTAGTAGCCATGATATGCCTTTAATTTTCTAATTCTTAGTCTTTTCATATTTGTCCTTTTTTAGTTTAATTATGTAGTTAATGTACTTTCTAACTTGCAAGCAAAGAAAATAAGTCAACAATTTTACATTATTTGAAAGACAGAGAAACTTATTGATATATTTGACAGAAAGGACATTTCTTTGACCAAACACCAAGACAAATCATTATGTAGTTTTCTTAATAAGCGATTACAATGTAAATTTAGAGGAAATCAGAATTGTACTTTATTACCAAAATTGGAAAAGTAAATGGCTTTAAAGTTGATTAAGCTATTGTTTTTGACCGGTAGAAATTAGCCAAAAGAAAAAGAAAGAATGTTGCATGGACATCTAGAACGTGGTGGCAACCAATAAAATTTACTAAGAAAGGCATTTTAAATTAAAGTAATTGTAACTAAAACAATTGATGATTACAGACCCAACTACTCTCATCCTTCCACAATACTTTTCTGTGTGATGCTTCCCTTCCACAATTACTAATTCTTAATCCATAATCAACTCTTCCATCTGCACAACTATAAGCTCTCAAAGACATCAACGTCACCTTCTAATGTGATATATTAACCATCGACAAAGTGCCTTGCCTACATGACCCAGGCCTCTAGGAAGCTATCGACCTTCAAGACAATTAAATAGCCATATAACACCTAACATGCATGCATGTATCAATCCAGTAGCCTGGTACTCTAAATTATCTATCAACCAGCGATCATCCACGTCGACGGTAGGCCATCGACCCGTTCTCTAATAAGTCATGCAATCAACCTCGACAACCAATCAGTCAACCTCTAGTGAACGACCACCTGTCAATGCTCCCAGTCAACGACCATCTGTCAATGTTCCTAGTAGATGACCACATGTCAATACTCCTGGTTGACGATCACCCATCGACGTTCCAGGTCAAAAATCACCAACATGTCAATAGTGTCACTTGCTGGCAAAGGTTTTGACTTTTCAAATCCCAAGACCAACTCTAATATTTCCCGTCTATTTCTATAAATATCAAACAACCACCACCAGACAAAGGCATCTTGAATTTTAGAGACAAAGAACCAAAAGGGTGCAGTCGAGATCAAAGCTAAGTATAGAGACCATCAACCTCTAGACTTGGCAACCAACCACCTTTTCTCTTTTCTCTTTTTACCATGACTGGTTCAAGTTGTAATATGTTTTTGTACCATGAGAGGTTAGACTCCATAACTTGGATTTGGAGTAGATGACAGGCCCTCCAAGCCATGTAAGCTTTCTTTCTTCCATTTATTAGATATGTTCTTACAGTTTTGTTATACTCTTATTTTAATAAATAGCATGTTGATTATCTACCTTCTTGTGATGTTTAATATGGATTTATTTGAGAGAATGATTTCAGTTAGCTCTAGAGTATAGATTAGTAACAACACGAGAGTGAGGAGTTACTATAACAAAATTCATATAGTTATACTTGATCTTTTGATTATCATCTCGAGAGAGAGATACCTTTGGATAAAAATCTACCTGAATCTCAAGAAAAGGAAGGGGTAGATGTTTTTTATAACTATTTACAAAATATGTCAGGAACATATATGAATTGAAAGAGAAGGTTTTGCACAGGTGAAACCCAATCCAAATTTTCCTTTTCATCATTTTACAATTATATTTCTTTTTGATCTTTCATGGATTCTATTTACTGCTTAATTGGATTAATTTGTTCCTTGATCAAAACATCAATTTCACTTCTTTGATTTGACTAACTAAGGCAAGATCTCCTATTCTAATTATGTTGTTCTCCTTGTTCCTGTGTTCGACCCCATACTACTATAATAGACTTTGTACTGAGTTGTGGACATCTCATGAAGCCGGGTATAAATTTAAAGTTTGAAATCTTTGACTTCAACAATTATGTTTACACTTTTAACCCACAAAAGGAGCGATCAACTTTTGATGCCATTGTCGGGGACAAGGTAGCAGACAACCACAAAGAACTTGGGGTCTACTTAGAATTAGTTAGTGTTATTAATTTTAGTAATAGACTTGATTACAGAATTTTCTTTCTTTGTTTTCTTTATTTATTTTGATAAAAAATATTATCTTTCTCGCTAGACTTATGATTTATTTATCTTCAAAATAAAACTTGTTTCCTTTTTTTATCCTACCGAGATCTATTCTGGTAGGGTACTCCTCTTTCTATTGAGATTCCATTCCAGTAGTATTATTTTCTCCTAGTTTGTTAATTTATTTTTGTTTTCTAATTGTGTTTCCTTTCTTAGTTTTTGTTTTCTTTTTTAGTTTTTTTCTAACCTTTAAACAAAATCTCACTCTTCTCTTTATTTTGATTGCATCCATGGATCTAGCCACGGCAAGGTAGACCATCTTGTCCACTTGTACCCCTGACTTTTCTCACACTCCAGAATGTTGGCAGATCATAGCGAACTATGCACTTCAGTTGGTGTCCTTACATCAACTACTTCAGTTGGCATCTATGCACCAACCCCGAAAACTCTTCTGCTTGGTCAAATTCCACCCTTGACTCTATTGGTTTGATATCCCATGTTGATTTTTCGACCCAAGATATTATGAGAGAAATTGTTGATGTAAGAGAAAATATTGATGCACTCAAGTTAGCGATGTCATCCTATCTTCAAGATCGTGTAGATCCATATTCAACTGTGACCGAAAGGATAAACTAGATGATCAAATAATTGCAGAGGTTACTAACTACAATAGAAGACTCACATAGTTGGTGAACAGAGCTTTGCTAATTCACCCTCAGTGTATGCAGTGGATCCACACTCAGATTTTTTGTATGATGACTTCAACCATCATGTCCAATACACTAGTCCCAATGAGGAATTCAGTTTGCCTTCCTACTCTGATCTTCCATTACACTCAATTGGATTTTCTAGAATGAAGATTCCCCTATCCAAGAGAGTCCTTTATTCCACTTGTTTGATACAGTGCAACCTCTGGAAGAAGATTTACAATACCCTTACATGAGAGATGAGGATGGAGATCTTCACATATTCCTAGACAGCCAAGAAGCCATGTATCATTCTATAGAACAATTTGATGACCCACTTGATCAGTCTACTTTGTTTCCTTTTCCAACTAAGAGTGACATTTCACATGTTGAGGATTGTCGTTCTATTACTAACAAACTACCTACTTTGGGTATATGATGACAAGTACAACGATTACTACACATCGGTGGAAGGTGATATTGATCTTGATGACCACCCATTTTATACTTTCACTTCACCCCCTTAAAGGGTGATGAAAATATGGGGGATGCAATTTTGATAGACTTCAGAACACGTTTGCAGTTCATGAAAGCATCCTAACCCCCTTGCTCAATGACAAGCTTGGGTGAAGGATTCACCTAAGATTGTCATGCTTATAAAAGATGATTGGATGTACCATATTCAACTTAAGTATACAGAAAGTAATTCAATCTTAGACTTTGAGAAGGAGAGAGAAGACCATAAATATTTTCCCGGCTTGAAACCTCTTACCTCCATTTATTCATGTGTTAACATATTGGAGACCGATTATGAAGATCCTTACTTTGAAGGATATATTGAGGATGTTATGCTAAGGAATACATTTCTTGATCAATACAAAGATGAAGTCACCAAATCCTTAAATTGTATTGTTCTATTTCAGACTTTAAAAGAACCACCACG
Source organism: Alisma plantago-aquatica (assembly GCA_963693085.1). Taxonomy (NCBI): domain Eukaryota; kingdom Viridiplantae; phylum Streptophyta; class Magnoliopsida; order Alismatales; family Alismataceae; genus Alisma; species Alisma plantago-aquatica. The sequence continues at coordinate 331,517,568 of OY856414.1, forward strand.
CTTAACATTTTACTCATAAATGGTAGATCCAATATGGACAAAACAAGTGACCATACTCCCAAAACATAGGATCTGGGATCCAAGTTTTGGTATCGTTGGGAGACCCCTCCCCCCTTTCTTTGGGGGACAGATGACTACAACACACGCCATCCCTACTATCCTAAGTTTAGATTTGCTCAAGGACAAGCAAAATTTTAAATTTGGGGTGGTTGGGTAGTACGCCCTTCTATCATTTCTATTTCAACTATTCTTACATTTTTAGGAATTTGTTTTGTAATTTGTAGTGTTTGGAATTATAGTTATGTTGGTATGTTTGATAGGTTTAATGCTCATCTTGTGTTGAATTATCCCATCTTCGTTAGATTTTCTTGACCTTCAGCTTCATTTATCTCATTGATTCCCTTTTACAATTTTGGCAATGAATTCTAAGATTACGTGTTTCTACCCACAATATAGAATTACTTGTTCTGCTTTTTCATGTATGAATGATTAACCTAAGGTTTGTGTCCGATTGTTGGAGCCGATGTAGGATCAAAACTTCACATGTTTGACAATATTCTAAGGATTTTTTTGTAATATATGACACTAAGGTTTGAGCGAACGGTGATGAGTTTTGAGTTTAATCAAGATGGAGTTTTTATTATGATGGTCTTCATACTTTCCCACATTAGGTTGAGTCAAATATATCTAAAACGATAAAAGAGGTTTGGCCGTCCAAAAATCCAAAAAAAAAAATTTCTCATTTCTATAAAAGCATAATATCTTAAAAATAGCTAGCACCCATGACCATTAATTAGAATGCATTGTTAACAGCCTGAGAGTGAATAAAATTGTGAGTGATTAATTTTTTCCTTTTTAGGAGAGTTAAGGTCGATGCCCAGAGGGTGTATGACTACGCTCACAAATGCGGGTATGTCGTTCTTGGTAGTGTTATCCAAAACTCATTATAGAGTCTTTTAAGAACCCCTAGGAGACTAATGAAACTTTCCCAGGAGCACAGTTGGTTGAAGTACAATACAAGGAGTTCAAGTACAATATGAGGAGTTCATCTCAATACTTTGAGTCAACTGGATCAGACTAGAGGAACTATTGTTCGTTACATGGACCAACTTGACACAGATTGAGAACCTCATGAGTCGTTAGAGTCTTTTTCAATTTAAATTTTGCATTAGGAAACAAATAAGTGGGAGGTCTGTTATACTTGATTGGTTTACATGAATATCGGATGGCATCTCACCACTCGCATTCGTCATTTTCTCAATTTCCTAGTGATTGTGCCTTAATGCCTATATGTATGGTTTACATCCCTACAAATCTTGTTGCACTATAGTGAAATCACCTAAGCATGTCTGGTAGTTTTCTGATCTTATCTTAGCAGGTTTGTTTGTATGGCGGAGGTTCATTTATGTCATGGACGACTTGTGATTCAAAACTATTTTTCCTAATCTTAGTGTTTATTGGCAGGCTCAATTTTGGATGTTATTTTAGGATCTTTGAGTTTGAGTCTTAGTTGAGGACAAGCAAGTTATAAACTTGAGGTGGTTGATAACACCCAAATTTGTACAATTTTAATATGTACCTTAGCTAAGATTGTATACGTTTATTAGCCATAATATTCCTTTAATTGTCTTTTGTAATTTGTCCTTTTTTAGTTTAATTGTTAATTGATGTATTTTCTGACTTGCGGGCAAAGAAAATAAATATCAACAATTTTATATTTTTTAGAAGGCGTGGAAACTCATTGATATATTTGACTCTTTGACCAGATACCAAGACAACTCATCAAGTAGTTTTCTTAATAAGCGGTCACAATGCGAATTTATAGCAAAACAACATCGCACTATATTGTCAAATTGGAATAGTAAATGACTTCAAAGTTGACAAAGTTATTGTTTTGACCGGCACAAATCAGCCAAAAGCAAAAGTAAGAATGTCACATACGTGGTGGCAACCAATAAATTTTACTGAGAAAGGCATTTGCCAATGAAAGTAATTGTAACAGCAAGAATTGATTATTGCAGACCCAACTACTCTCCGCTTTCCATAATATTCTTTTCTATGTGCCGCTTCCCTTCCACAATTACTAATTCTTTATCCATAATCAACTCTTCCATCCGCACAACTCTATGCTCTCAACACCATCAACGTCACTTTCTAATGTGGATATATTAACGATCAACAAAGTGCCTCGCCTACATGGCCCAGGCCTTCAAGACAATTAAATAGCCATCGACCACCTAACATGCATGCATTTATCGAGCCGGTACTCTGAATTAGCTATCGACCACCAGCCATCTTCGTCGACGGCAGGCCATCAACAAGTGCTCTAATAAACCACGCAATCGATCTCCACAGCCAATCAGTCAACCACCGGTCAATGACCACCTGACGATGCTCCCGACCATCCGTCGATGCTCCTAGTCGACGGCCACCTGTCGATGCTCCCGGTCAGTGATCACCAGTTAACTTTTCTGGTCAACAATCACCAACATGTTGACAGTGTCACTTGCCAGCCGTGGTCCCACTACATTAAATGTTGTGACTTTTTAAAACTCAAGACCAATTATAAGGCTTCTCGTCTATTTCTATAAATACCGATCAACCATCAGCAGACAAAGGCATCTTAGATTTTGGAGACAAAGAGTTGAAAGGTTGCAGCCGAGATCAAAGCTAAGTCTAGAGACGATCTAGACTTAGCAACCAACCACCTTTTCTCTTTTTGTCTTCTTATAGAAGAAATAAAATATGGAATAGAAGTCATTTGCAAAATGATAATTTTGACTATGATTGGTTCAAGTTGTAATCTATTTTCTTCTTGTACCATGAGAGGCTAAATTCCATAACTTGGGTTTGGAGTAGTTGACAGGACCTCCCGAACCATGTCATTTTTCTTTCTTCCATTTATTACATATGTTCTTACAATTTGTTTATATATTATTAATGTAATGTGTTGCATCTTTATTAGCTGTCTACTTATGACGATTTGATATAAATTTATTAGAGAGAATGATTTCAGTTAAATCTAGAGTATAAATTACTAACAAGACACAAGAGTGAGGAGTTACTATAAAAAAGCCATATGGTTATACTTGATCTTTTGGTTATCATCTCGAGAGAGATACCTTTGGATAGAAATTTATTCGGATCTCGAGAGAAATAAGGAGTGGATGTTTTTTATGACTGTTTGCAAAACATGTGAGTAATGTATATAAATTGGAAAAAAAAGTTTTGTATAGTTAAGGCTGGTCTGATTGGTGAAACTCAATCTAAGTTTTCCTTTTTATCGTTTCACCATTATCTTTATTTATTTTTTATCTTTCATAACTTAGATTTACTGCTTAATTAGATTAATTCATTCCTTGACCGGAACATCAATTTCACTTCTTTGATTTGGCTAACTACATCAAGATCTTCCATTCTTATTTTATTATTCTCCATGTCCTTGTGTTCGACCCCGCACTACTACAATAGACTCCATATTGAGTTATAGACGTCTCTTGGAGTCGACTATAAATTTAAAATCTAATATTTTGACTGGCAATTGCTTTACACTTTTGACCCACAAAAAAGAACGATCCGAGTGTAATTAATTAAAGTCATAATTAATTATGTCAAATCAAAATTTGAAAATCAAATTAATTTTCAAATCAATTGACTCCTGCAAAATATCTTCTTCGTAGATCAATGACAAACAATACCAATGATTTGTTTTCACTGTTATTGGTCCTTGAGAAAGAGAAACTTAATGGGAATAACTTAATTGAGTGGTTCAGGATGTTGACATTGTTCTCACCCATCACTAGTACATTTTTGACCTTTAATGTCATTTTTTGTAACGTCAGTTTCAAAAGAAACTGATACTAAAGGCATATATTGTCGGTTGATAAAGCACAAATATCACTATTGGTCAAGTCTTACTGATCAAGAAAAAATATGGGTAGCATTTTTATATAACATCAGTTTCATGGGGTAGAACTGACGTCACATACATCTTGTGAAATTCAATTTTCTAGGAGAAAGGTTTGATATAGATGTTTAGCATCAGTTGTACAAAAATCGATGACGCAACCCATCTTGTGAAATAAGTTGTGACTCCAAAAAGCATATGTTATCATTTATTTTCTATATGTCGTAGGTCACATTAATGCATTGAGTCTTAGTTGCTTTTCACATGCTATTTTTCCATATATTTAGTACATAATTGTTCATTTTGATTTAAGTTATAAATTGTTTATCATCAATAGTCTATGAATCACTATTTCATCAAATATTGAGTATTTCTACTAATTATGCTGAATTATCACTTTAATTCAGACTTATAAATTGTATTATATCAGTGTTACTGACATGATGCAAAATCCAATAGGGAATTCTAAAAATCTTAGTGATAACGAGATCACACTTAGTACTACCGAGTATGGAGTTGATGTTTCGATGCTACCGCTCATCATCCAGAAAGCATCAATAACCGAAATTAAATACTTCACTAACACCAACACCCTATTTGGTGGTATTGGCTTTTGGACCCAGAGCAAGTCAAAACTCACAAAAATAAGCTCGGTGCTATTGACATACTCATTGGTAGTACGAACACTTTTCAAGGGTTTTGAGTAAGCCAACAACTCAGTTCCACGAACATCTAGACGGTGGTACCGACTTTGGGTGTGATCAGTACATATTGAAAATTACAACATATCCAAAGGTTGTGACTTAATGACAGTCAAAGCCTCACTTATGACCTAAGGGGAGTCGTCCAATTGAGGATATCATGTTCTATCTCATCGCAATAGAGCTTAGAGTTGGGAGAGGAGGAGATGAAGGAGATAGTCAAGGACCGGACACTCCGAGCACTTTTGGAAGGCAGACATTCAGCCAAAATGCTATGGATTAAGGTCTCTACCAGAGAGGATCGTTGGGATTGCTACTCTGAGGGTTTTTTGTTGGTTTTTGATGTTTAGCTTATTTTCTCCCTCTTCCTCTCTTTTATACAATGATGGAAATCATGCCAGGCCAATCCTCGTATTCCTTAGGACTCTGGAGTAGCCTGGTATTGCTTTGTATTTGACTTTTATGAATTAATACTATACTTCCTTTAATTTTGGAAGTGAATTTATAATTTCTTACTTAATTGTTTGTGCTCGATCACCACAACCAATATATTAGACCACTAATTGCTTCGAGAGAGGGATTAGGGATTGGAAAAGTTATATATTTGTACAAATCATATCGTACATTAGGAGAGGGATTATGATTGTGAAAGAATAACCTAGAGTTTTTGTTAATGCACCTAGCTAATTTCTAAACCTCAACAGAAGTGGGGTTTGTCTTAATATAGGTAGTGTATTACACTATCAGAGTTTGTAATACTTGCTACATGTATTTATTCCAGGGTTAAGAGTAGATAATTATTAATAAAATGAATTTGAGTTTAATGCATACCTTGGTAAAAGTGTAATCCTAAGAAATCCATCGATTTCTGATCATTTTTCACTTAATTTATATTTTATTCCTTTTTTTGTTATTAAACAGCCATTCGATCACTTTTTCTAGGCCTAGAAGATTAGGTCATAGTATGTAGTGGTATATGGAAAATGTTTCCATGAGTTCGACACTCGGGCCTCATTGGCCTATATTATGCGACTCATTATTTGCATTTTACATGCCTGGTTCAGGAGTGTCACACATCCACTGTGAAAAAATCTACCTTTAGAAAGTCTGCAGTGTTGCTTCCTTCTTACAGAACCAACGACAAAGGGTTCCCACTATATGCTCTTTGAAAAATATCCCCCCCCCCAAATTTGGATATGTCGTTGGCCTTCTTCTAGAAATTGGTGACATATGTCTTACTGAGGTTGGCATTGTTAACAGGGATAAGCATATATGTCATTGATTTCTGATTAGCAAACCAACAATAGAGAATGAATGATATCGTCAATTTTGCTGGAATAATTGATGACATAAATCTTAGGTGAGGTTGGTATTTTTAATAGGAATAAGTACATATGGCATTGCTTTCTTGATGGAATGGTGATAGATATTGAACTATGTCATCAATTTTTCTAAAATTGGATAGTATGTTTGTTTCTTGATGAAGAACTGACACCGAGATTGAACCATGCCGTCAATTTTGCTTAGAAAATTGATGACTAAATACTTATTCATTGGTTTCTTATAGCAACCAATGACTAAGTTCCACTTAATAGCATCTGTGAATTTGCATTCCCCTATTTCATGTTCTATCATGATACCTAGCTGCTAACTCTGGCGATGACAATGACAACCTAGCTTCCACCCATGGTCACCATGATTTCATCTATTGCTATTGTTGTTGTTGTTGGTATGTATGCCCATAGAGCAAGTCATGTAATGATTGTAATGGGATACTTTGTAAATGATTTGAATATTAATAAAGGCAATTTCCAATATATATGTTTTAACTGTTTCTGAGATGATAGTGTAACATGATAGATGTCTAAATAATTGTTTTACTTAATGACGTATGCTTTTAGGTTAAGGACCTAAACGATGAGATCATACGGATGTTAAGTGTATACATTCTTGTTTAATCCCTAGTCAGTTGTTATTGTGGAAATAACCATAGACATCAATAACACTAAAGACTAGATTGTGTGTTGGTTGATGACAAAATCTCATTAGTCATGATATAGTGATATCAAACCAAGCACATAGGTACTTGTTAGAGAACAAGTGTACCGGATAGACCCACCGTGAGAGTGACACGTGGAACCATGATTTGGTAGTCACAATCAACTCTCACAGTGATGGTGGTGAATGTGATTCTTCGACCTAAAATTACTACACTCAACACATGTCGTTGGGTATACTTTGACATCATCAAACGCAGTCCTGAAACATGGGTTGTTATAAAGGTGATGATTGGGTGGCTTTGACACATGGGGCTTTTGAGGGGTGAGTGATAGATATGGGATTTGTCCCTCCTAAGGGAGTTTGATGTCCATGGCCACTTGATGAGTAGGATTGAGAAAGGCATGTGCATGCATGTGTGAATCAATATGTGATATTGATGTCACACACATCTCACCCAGTCTGCTCTGAGATCAAGGAAATAGATGAACGTTGAAAGGATGATTGTAGCATGCCTTGAGTTCATTCAGGACATTAGTGACAAAGGAATTATACATTCACTGTAACACCATTCACGGAGTGTAGGATTGAAAGTTGTTCTCTGACTTTCTATTTCACTTGGGTAGCACTGATGTACGACTAGGCACCACTCTTTGCTTGTGAAGTCATAAGTGTTATGGACTTTCACTGCCAACGTGAAATGGACCTGCAGGGTCACTCACATAGGATTTAACCTGGAAGAGGAGTTTATCCACAAACAATGTCTAGATTGATTACTAAAGGAGTTTAATAGTTCAATTAAACACTCAATAAATTGATAGCTCAGAATCATAGTATTCAAGGTGTTGGATCGATTGATTAGAGTATCAGATTGATTGAAACTGCAATTGACTGATTTTGCACAGTCTGCACTTCCAATCGATCGGCTCATGTGATGAACTGATCGGCTCAAGTTGGTGAACCGATTGGCTCATGTGAGGAACCGATCAGCTCAAGACAGGCTGAGACGACCAGTTTAAGGGTTGAACCGATCAGCTCAACTGGTCTAACCGAGATCGTTTAGAAAGTCAGAAGACTATTTTGCAAATACAATTTGTTCCACTTGTACAAATTCGATTTGGACAAGGATTAATATTTGATTAATCAGAAACAAATTTTAAAGTTAATTTGAGTTGGATCAGGACCACGAACCAATCGGCTCAGGGCACCAGCCGATCGGCTCAGAGCCCCAGATGATCGGCTCAGGTCCCAAACGATCGGCTCAGGACCTGAAATGATCGTTTCAGGATGTGAACTGATCGGTTCAGCTGGCTACTTGGTTGTTTTGTGGAAAATCTTGAATCCTTCTACTCCTGCATTAATCCCGCATTGTCTGGGATAGAGAACCCTGTCCCATGACACTCCTATATATAGGGGTATTGGGGGCTTCTCGGGAATACAACTCAATGCACCAGTTGTTCTGTAAAGTTTTCGTTCTCTCTGGTTTTGGTAACCGAGAGAGCCCAAGCAAGTGCTACCCGATAAGGGAGGCACAACAAGGGAAAGACAATTGCAGAAAAGTGACTGGTGGCAGGAGAGTGTGTCGGTGACTAGTACTCCGATAGGAGGGTACGACTCCTTACGATTCCTTGTGGGACAAGGAGATCAGAGTTCTAGGTGGTCCTTGTGGACTACTTCAGAGGCGGGAGACTTCTGCCGCTCAGAGGATAGCTATCAATCTCGATAGTCCCGGTGAGACCAGGAGTTGCATAGACACCGTCCAAGACCGGAGGTGAAGACTGCGCAAGCCGTGAGGTAACGTCACCGGGCAAGCCTTGGGACAAGGTACACCTCCACAAACCATCCTTTCCATTGTATAGATGTTGACGCGATTCCTTTTATGGGTTTGGGAGAAGAAAATTTTTGTTTCTGCTGCCTTCTCTGTCTCCCCTAAAACCCAACAGTGGTATCAGAGCCACCTCAACTGCTCTATACTTTAGGATTATTGATATGATCGATTTTGGTTTGTCGCCTTTATTTATTGCATACGATGCGAATAAAATTGGCTTTGTGCATGTCCAATCCTAAATCCACAAATACCAATATACATATATGATATGTAATATAAATGCACTCAATATGCGTTGCCCTTAAATGAGTTTTGTGGTGGATGTATAGCATGGTTATGGCAAATAAACCCTATGTATGTGTGCTTGGTTGAATGTGGTTGCTTGCATCTCGGTCTGTGCACCGATTCCCTATCTCCTATTCCTAATGTAAATCGAGATAACTCGAGATTTCTTTCCTACCTTTTCTCCCCCCAAATGTAACTCGGGGTTTCCTTTTCAAATGTAAAATAGGATAGATTTTATTTCATGTTATGTCAAAGAACGGAGAACTTTTGACAACCGGTTCGAGGAGCGAGACGAGCGGGTGGCGACCTGAGGAGATGTATGACGACTAGTGAACTGATCGACTGGAGGTGCCAGTCGATCGGCTGGTGGCACCCAACCGACCAGCCTGATGGTGAGCCGATCAATCATGGAGATGAGTTGATCAAACCCAGAACGACAAAGCATAGAGTTCATCTTGTACATGTTGCATGTGATGTGAACCTAGATGGCTGTGATTCCTCTTGGCTCAAGGAATCACATTAGGATGGCCATAATCATTGCTTTTATCATTTCACATGTTTTCTGTGGGATATAGCATGTATATGATACTTACTATAATGTGGTGATTGGATATGTATATGTACCTATAAAAACCAAATCCCTCATTAAATATTAAAGTTTTAGATGCCTTCCAAATGCGACACATGTGAAAAGCTTGATCGGCCAACTGTGGGCACACCCTAGCGTGGTGCACCGTCTATCTCATGGAAGCATGAAGGATGGATATGTGGGTCTGCTCTAGCAGGGTGCATATTCATCGTGTTGGCTTAGGGTCAGACTTAACAAGGTGACCTAGATATGATCTATCACCTTGAGGTATGGAGGTGATCATGGCAAGGAGTTGTGCATGACATCTTTTAAGAGTTGTATATGATGTAATTGGAAAAAGTTGCCTACCTGGAAGATCTGAGTTGTGGGTGACAGCCCTAGCTGGTCCATGACTCAGAGGATTTTAGGATCTTGACCCACTAGGAGATTGTACACTACAATCTTCCAAATTGATGGTGAGGGCTGTCAATTTGAATCAAAATAGTGGGAGCGGTAATTAATTAAAGGCCTAATTAACTCCTATCAAATTTTATTCAAATCAAATCAAATCAAAAGGAGTTTTGACAAATGCAATTTTCTCTTGTAGAATGGCAAAGGAATTATCTTTTAAAATGGGCAAATTAATTGAGAATAAATTCCATAACTGGTTGGGGATTGTGAGAAGTGTTCTGTACAATCCAGATATACCGGTAGCCTTTGAATCTACTCTATGTGCACTTAAGAAGAAGGATAGTTCATTGATGGAGATCAATGGAACAAAGTCTAAGGACAAAGGTGAGGGAGAGAAGGGTTCTCTTGCCAAACCAATGTCAGAATCTTCTGCACTCAAAACATGGAGAGGATGGAAGGAACGATGGAAGAAGAAGCGAGAGATAGAGATCTCTACTTCTGGTGTATACTTCATAGAGATTAACTTTACTACTTCTTTGTCATGGGTACTTGATACCGGATGTAGATCTCACATTTGTTCAAATGTGAAGGATCTTAAGAGAAGTAGGCCTTTGGGGAAAGGTGAGGTTGAACTACGTGTTGCTAATGGGGAAAGAGTTGCTGCCATTGCCGTAGGAACCTATGAGTTAACTCTACCTAGTGGGCTAATAATAGAGTTAAAGAACTGCTATTATGTACCTGCCATAAATAGGAATATCATTTCCGTCTCTTGTTTGGACAAGGATGGTTTTGAATTTCTTATCAAGAATGGAAAGTGTTCCATTTCAAAAGATGGGATCTTTTATGGCAGTGCCCCAATGTCTTATGGTCTATACTTGATAGATCTAGAGACAAGTGTATACAATGTAAACACCAAAAAGCAAAAACTCAACAACTCAAACAAAACATATCTTTGGCATTGTTGTCTAGGGCACATAAATGAGAAGCACATCTCTAGACTCCATAAAGATGGTTATCAAGACTTTTTTTATTATGAATCAATAGAGACATGTGAATCTTATTTGTTTGGCAAGATGACCAAGACTCCCTTTTGCAGGTAAAGGTGAGAGAGCTAGTGATATATTAGGACTCATACGTACTGATGTATGTGGGCCTTCTAGAACTAATGCCAGAAATGGGTATCAGTACTTCATTACCTTCACTGATGACTTCAGTAGGTATGGCTATGTCTACCTGATGAAACATAAGTCAGAAACCCTTAAAAGGTTCAAGGATTTCATGAATGAAGTACAGAACCAACTTGGTAAAAGTATTAAAGCACTTCGATCCGATCGAGGTGGAGAATACTTAAGCTAGGAGTTTGAGGACCTTATGCGAGCTCGCGGTATTGTATCACAATGGACTCCGCCTGGAACACCACAACATAATGGTGTGTCTGAAAGAAGGAATCACACTTTACTGGATATGGTGCGATCAATGATGAGTTTTGCTGATCTTCCGATTTCCTTCTGTGGTCATGCTCTTGAAACCGTCGCGTTTACACTTAACCGAGTACCATCTAAATTGGTTCAAAAGACACCATACGAGATATGGCACGGGAAGCATCCTGATTTGTCTTTTATTAAGATTTGGGGTTGTGAGTCTTATGTCAGGAAAATGTTTCCTAATAAGCTTGGACCCAAGTCTGATAAATATTACTTTGTTGGATACCCCAAGGAAATGAGGGGATACTATTTATACCACCCTACTGACAACAAAGTGTTTGTTGCTAGGACAGCTGTGTTCCTAGAAAAGGAATTTATTTCCAAAGGAAACAGTGGGAGGAAAATAGAGCTTGAAGAGGTTCAAGCCCAACAAGAAAACATTGAACCAGTAGATGTACAAGAGGAACATAGAGATTTACAAATTGGTGTGGAATCTCAGTCTCCTCAAGTAACACAAGGACCTCGTAGATCTAGTAGGAAACGCCTTGAACCTGAGAGGTTTGGATACCTTATAACTCAGGAAGGCGGTGAGTTGATCATAGATGATTATCCAACTACCTATTTAGAGGCTATGGAGGGACCAGATTCTAAGAAATGGCTTGAGGCCATGAAATCTGAGATGGAATCCATGTACTCCAACAAAGTATGGACTTTGGTGGAACCACCTGAAGGGGTAAAACCCATAGGGTGTAAGTGGGTCTTCAAGAAGAAGACCGACATGGATGGCAATGTGCAAACTTATAAAGGCAGATTGGTTGCAAAGGGTTTTTAACAAGTTCAAGGTGTTGACTATGATGAAACTTTTTCTCTAGTTGCCATGATTAAGTCCATTAGGATCATGCTTGCTATTGCGGCTTACTATGACTATGAGATTTGGCAAATGGATGTTAAAACCACATTCCTTAATGGGAATATAAATGAGTATGTGTACATGACACAACCTGAAGGTTTTGTAGATCCAAAGAATGCCAATAAAGTTTGTAAGCTGCAAAGGTCAATCTATGGATTGAAGCAAGCGTCTCGGAGTTGGAATCTTCGATTTGATGAGAAAGTCAAAGTGTTTGTCTTTATTCAAAATGAAGATGAACCTTGTATGTACAAGAAGGTTAGTGGGAACATGACCACATTCCTCATATTATATGTGGATGACATACTATTGATGGGGAAGGATGTCTCAACCTTAGAGAAGGTAAAGACTTGGCTTGGGAATACTTTCTCAATGAAGGACTTAGGAGAAGCATCCTACATTCTAGGCATTAAGATCTATAGAGATAGATCTAAGAGGCATCTCGGACTAAGTCAAAGCACGTACATTGACAAAGTGCTGAAGCGGTTCAGCATGGAGAACTCAAAGAGAGGCAACGTCCCCATGCTACATGGAGTCACCATCTCTAGAGCTTAGTGCCCCCAATCTTGTGAAGATAGGGAGCGTATGAATGGGATCCCAAATGCGTCAGCCATCAGATCCATCATGTACGCTATGTTGTGCACATGCCCAGATGTCTCGTATGCTCTCAGCATGACGAGCAGGTACCAGTCAGATCCCAGGGATGCTCACTGGACATCCGTAAAGAACATCCTCAAGTACTTGCGAAGGAATAAGGGTCAATTTCTTATATTAGGCGGCGAGGAAGAACTGGTTGTAAAGGGTTACACCAATGCAAGCTTCCAAACTGACAAAGATGATTACAGATCACAATCAGGATTTGTATTTTACCTAAACAATGGAGCTGTGAGCTGGAAAAGTTCTAAGTAAGAAACAGTTGCTGATTCTACTACAGAGGTCGAGTATATTGCTGCTTCACATGCAGCAAAGGAGGTTGTGTGGATCAGAAAGTTCATCACTGAACTTGGTGTAGTTCCCAGTAGATGTGATGTAATTGAGCTTTATTGTGACAATAATGGAGCTATTGCTCAAGCTAAGGAACCCAGATCACATCAGCGGTCCAAGCACATACTACAGTGCTTCCATCTCATACGAGAGATCATATAGTGAGGAGATGTGAATATTTGCAAAGTACCAACTGAAGACAACATAGTCGATCCACTGACTAAGGCCCTTTCTCAGTAGAAGCATTATGGTCATGCTAGGTCACAAGGACTGAGGTTTCTTCGTGACTGGATCTAAGTGCAAGTGGGAGTCTGTTGGTATGTATGCCCATAGAGCAAGTCATGTAATGATTGTAATGGGATACTTTGTAAATGATTTGAATAATAATAAAGGCAATTTCCAATCTATATGTTTTAACTGTTTCTGAGATGATAGTGTAACATGATAGATGTCTAAAGAATTGTTTTACTCAATGATGTATACTTTTAGGTTAAGGACCTAAACGATGAGATCATACGGATGTTAAGAGTATACATTCTTGTTTAATCCCTAGTCGGTTGTTATTGTGGAAATAACCATAGACATCAATAACACTAAAGACTAGATTGTGTGTTGGTTGATGACAGAATCTCATTAGTCATGATATAGTGATATCAAACCAAGTACATAGGTACTTGTTACAGAACAAGTGTACCGGATAGACCCACTGTGAGAGTGACACATGGAACCATGATTTGGTAGTCACAGTCAGCTCTCACAGTGATGGTGGTGAATGTGATTCTTCGGCCTGAAATCACTACACTCAACACATGTCATTGGGTATACTTTGACATCATCAAACGCAGTCCTGAAACATGGGTTGTTATAAAGGTGATGATTGGGTGGCTTTGACACATGGGGCTTTTGAGGGGTGAGTGATAGATATGGGATTTGTCCCTCCTAAGGGAGTTTGATGTCCATGGCCACTTGATGAGTAGGATTGAGAAAGGCATGTGCATGCATGTGTGAATCAATATGTGATATTGATGTCACACACATCTCACCCAGTCTGCTCTGAGATCAAGGAAATAGATGAACGTTGAAAGGATGACTGTAGCATGCCTTGAGTTCATTCAGGACATTAGTGACAAAGGAATTATACATTCACTGTAACACCATTCACAGAGTGTAGGATTGAAAGTTGTTCTCCAACTTTCTATTTCACTCGGGTAGCACTGATGTACGACTAGGCACCGCTCTTTGCTTGTGAAGTCATAAGTGTTATGGACTTTCACTGCCAACGTGAAATGGACATGCATGGTCACACACATAGGATTTAACCTGGAAGAGGAGTTTATCCACAAACAATGTCTATATTGATTACTAAAGCAGTTTAATAGTTCAGTTAAACACTCAACTAATTGATAGCTCAAAATCATAGTATTCAAGGTGTTGGATCGATTGATTAGAGTATCGGATTGATTGAAACTACAATTGACTGATTTTACACAGTTTGCACTTCCAACCAATCGGCTCATGTGATGAACCGATCGGCTCAGGTTGGTGAACCGATCGGCTCATGTGATGAACTGATCGGCTCAAGACAGGCTGAGATGACTAGTTCAAGGGTTGAACTGATCTACTCAACTAGTCTAACCGAGATCATTTGGAAAGTCAGAAGACTATTTTGCAAATACAATTTGTTCCACTTGTACAAATTCAATTTGGACAAGGATTAATATTTTATTAATCGGAAGCAAATTTGAAAGTCAATTTGAGTTGGATCAGGACCACGAATCGATCGGCTCGGAGCACCATCCAATCAGCTTAGAGCCCCAAACAATCGGTTCAGGTCCCAAATGATCGGCTCAGGACCTGAAACAATCGTTTCAGTATGTGAACCGATCAGTTCAGCTGCGAGTTGGTTGTTTTATGGAAAATCTCAAATCCTTCTACTCCTACATTAATCCCGCATTGCTCGGTATAGAGAACCATGTCCCATGACCCTCCTATATATAGGGGTATTGGGGGCTTCTCAGGAACACAACTCAGTGTGCCAGTTGCTCTGTAAAGTTGTCGTTCTCTTTGGTTTTGGTAACCGAGAGAGCCCAAGCAAGTGCTACCTGATAAGGGAGGCACAACAAGGGAAAGACAACTGTACAAAAGCGACTGGTGGTAGCAGAGTGTGTCGGTGACTAGTACGCCGACAGGAGGGTGCGACTCCTTTTGATTCCTTGTGGGATAAGGAGATCAGAGTTCAAGGTGGTCCGTGTGGACTACTTCAAAGGCGGGAGACTTCTGCCGCTCGGAGGACAGCTGTCAATCCCGACAGTCCCAGTGAGACCAGGAGTTGCACATACACCGTCCAAGACTGTTGGTGAAGACCACGCAAGCCACGAGGTAACATTGCCGAGCAAGCATTGGGACAAGCTACACCTCCACAAACCATCCTTCCTATTGTATATATGTTGACGTGATTCCTTTTATGAGTTTGGGAGAAGAAAATTTTTATTTCTGCTTCCTTCTCTGTCTCCCCTAAAACCCAACAGTTGTCATCTTTGGTGCCATTTTATGCCTCTGCTTTTGCCTCCATTGTTGTTCTTCTGCCTTTGAGGCCGTCTCCACTACTACAAGATGCCCTACTTACTACTACAGCTATCGTCAGTTGTTCCAGTTGTTGGTGCCCATCAGATCCATTCGTCCCAATGCTGCTACCACATGTGATGTCATCTCTAAGGTCATTGTTGTTATTCTTTTCTCCACCATCTGCAGTTCATTTTGGTACATTTTCTTTTTATTTTTCTCTTCTATTCTTCTCATCATTTTCTCTATCTTACTTAATTTAACATGCCTACCTAGAAATTACTATGGTTTTGATTTAGATGTCATGATTTTTAGTAGTTGTTATGTTTTTAATCTGGCAACATAGTTAGGTTTACATGCCAAATTTTGTTATTGGAAAATATGTGGATGAATGAATTAACCCAAATTAATGAATGAATGAACCTAAATTATGTCATATGCATGTTTGGTTTTTGAGTGCATGCATGTTGACAAATGAAAGAAATAACCCAGGTTAGCTGTATTTATATTGAAATCATAAGAATGTAGCCCAAACTATATATGCATTTCAAAACTATACATGTCTTATGTTGTCTTAGAAACCCATCAAAAATTAATAATTAGGAGTAGTTCATCAATAGTCCCCAATTTGGGACTATTCTTGAACACTTGATCTCGCTTAGGATATAAACGTATAGTGTATATTGATTTCAATATGTTTCGTCAGCACTTCCCCATTTGATCGCTGAGTACATATGTAGGTGGGTATTTTCCCATGTACATCGGTGTACTTGGAGAACTATGGGGAAATGATTCCAAAATATTCTTGAAAACCGAATACACATTATACACTTACTAGTGATATTAGGTGTTCAAATGGGATAAGTGAAAACCTTAAACCTTAATATGTAAATCCTAAACCATAAACCCTAAACTCTAAACACATGATTCAATACTCCTTTTATCTATGATCATAGGTTGAATCGATCATGGATGAAATCCTAATCTCTAAGCACCTGATTCAATATTTGTTGTCTCTATGATCATAGAATGGATCGATCATGGATGTCCTTTCCAAATCACTGCACTATAGAGTTTATTACTAGTCTTTGATCAGTTTATAAGATTTGTGGAAGAACATATGAAATGACCCGGAGATAGGTTTTTTTACCATGTAGGAATTACAATACATTGAAACTGGACATTGTTTTCTAAATCAAAAGTCATGTCATGTTCAATGGGATCATATAGGGCTATACATCATTGTACTAGCATGGAGATTCCTATTATGAGATTAGTAGATGTCGATGGCAATACTTGTGTTGAAGAAGAAATTGTTGATGATGTTGATGTGAACAAACTGATTCTAATAGACATTGTTGATTTGATGCTAGATAGTTGTGGGGTAAATCTTACTGATCCATCTTACTTATTTATAAACATTGTGCATGATGTTGATAGATCGTTATACTTAGATTGTACTAAGTTTACAAAGCTAAGGTTTGTATTGAGATTATAAACTATGAAGGCTAGCAATAAATAGAGTGACAAAAGTTTCACACCTTTGTTGTCTTTGTTGAAAGAAATTCTTCTTGAAGGCAACATGTTTCCAATCTCAACATATGAAAAAAAATGACCTAACGGGAGCATAGGCTAAGAAGATACATTCA
Source organism: Alisma plantago-aquatica (assembly GCA_963693085.1). Lineage (NCBI taxonomy): Eukaryota > Viridiplantae > Streptophyta > Magnoliopsida > Alismatales > Alismataceae > Alisma > Alisma plantago-aquatica. Next base: position 331,534,792 of record OY856414.1, read on the forward strand.
TGCTTGTATCACTATATGTTAGTACAAAAGTACTATATCTATTTGAAAGATTGTCTAAAATGTGGGTCTTCAAGATACAAAATGACGACTTTGGGTAAGGCCAAAATTACCTCCCATGCCAAGGAGATGTGGTATCTACCTATAATACCATAATTTCAACACTTGTTAGCTAATATCAGGGATGCGGAGAATTCATATTGGCATGTAGAGGTAAAGAAAAACAATGATGTATTCTTATGACATGTGTATGATTCTCCACAATGGAATAAAATTGATTATTGTACCATAGATTTGGTGAAGAATTCAGGAATCTAAGACTTAGGTTTTTCTTTGATGGGTGAATTCATACGACACATTAAGCAATCAGCATAGTACTTGGTCTGTCATGACTATTATATACAGTCTTCCTCCCTTGTTGTGTATGAAAAGTAACTATGTCATGATGGACTTGTTGATGTCGGGCTCCAAACAATTTGGCAATGATATTAATATTTTTTCTGAGCTTTTGATTGATGACTTAAAGAAACTCTTGAGAGAAGGTGTGATGATCTATAATGCTTTTCATATAGAGACATTTCATTTGCATACGATGTTGTTTTACACTACCCGATATATGGGAAATTTTCTACATACAACGTAAAAGTATCCAAATCATGTCATATACGTGAGGAGAACATTGATTCATTATGACTAAAATATGGAAGAAAGATTATATATCTTGGTCATCAAAGGTTTCTTCTAAAAGTACATCCTTAGTGAATGTTGAGGAAAGCATTCAATGGCTCAACTGAGGAGCAGAGTTCCCCTAAACCTTTATAAGGGGAGGATGTCTATGAAAGAGTAAAGGATTTTGTCAATGCATTTGGTAAGAGATCATAATATATTATACCCACATGAAGTGATAAATCTTTATCAATAAGAGGTAAATATTTTAGGATCTTTCTTATTGGAGTTTTTTGGCAGTTAGGTATTGTATCGATGTCATGCATGTTGAGAAAAATGTATATGATAGTGTCATTGTACTATGTTGAATATATCAGGTAAGACTAAAAATGGCATCAAATCTTGAATGGACCTACGTGAAATGGGTATAAGAAAAGAATCAACAACAGAAGTTAGTAGCGATTGAAAAACATATTTACCTCCTACTTGTAGATATTGTCTAGACAGGAGAAGAGAAATTTTTGCAAGTGCTTGCTCAATGTTAAGGTACCACAGGGATACTCTTCCAATATCCATAGATTGGTATCAATGAAGTATCTGAAGCTGATATGTCTTAAATTTCATGATTGTCACAATCTAATGCAGCAAATATTTCCCATGTATATTCTATTTATACTACTATAGCATGTAAGGTTTTCAATCACCAGGCTTTATTTCTTTTTCAACACCCTATGAAACAAGTTTATCGATCCTAAGAATCTTGATAAGTTGCAAAGAGAAGTGGTTGTTAGCCTATGCCAGCTTGAAATGTATTTTCCTCCTACATTCTTTGATATCATGGTACATCTTATTTTGCATTACTAGGTTAGTGAAAATGTTGGGTCTTATTTTCTTGCAACGGATGTATCCTTTTGAACGTTACATGAGTATTTTGAAAGGTGATGTGTGAAACCATTCCATCTTGAAGAGAGAGTTATTATGAGTTATGTGGCTAGAAAGGTTATGAACTATTGTAATGATTTTCTGAGTTGTAATGAAACTTCTACCAATGCAAAGAATTTTTATTTTTATTTTGGATAAGGGAATTTAGGAGCATTAGTAAAAGTAATTAGTCTTGAGATGTGGGAACAAGAATACTTGTATATTTTACACAACATCGATGAAAGGGATATTTGTATCACTAAAAATACCAATTTTTATCAAGATAAAATATCCTCGATCTAGTTTATTGTGGCTTTCTATTGATCATAATAGGAAAATTACTAGGTGGTTTGAAGAGAAAGTCTTCCGTCAACTGTCTCAAACACCAAATAATTTTGCAAAAAATATTAAATGGCTCACTTTTAAAACAAAAATGAATGATAATATCTTATGAAGGATTTTACATAAATGGATTTTACATCAAGATGATAGGAGTGCCATTCAAAATAGTGGGTTCACTATTCAAGTGTCTACATTGTATTTTTCTAGTGAGAAGGATAAGAGTCCATGTGAAGCTAAAATGTATTACTACAGTGTCATTGAAGACGTACGGGGGCTTGACTATATAGATATTTGAGTTCCTGCATTTAGTTGTAATAGGTTGAAATTAACATAGGAGTTGTATTGGATGAATTGGTTTACACATTGGTGAATTATAAAAAGATTAACAAAAAAGGTGAATAATTCATAATGGCAAAATAGGAGAAGCAATTATTCCATACCAAGGATCCTGCAAATGGAAAATGGTCTATCATTCTTCATGGGAAAAGATAGTTCATTGCATATCATATAGATGAAGAAGAGTATTTTGACAAGTATGATGACTCCAATCCATTCTCAGATGGCATGCCAAGTGTAAATATTGAATTAACACTAACAAATATATGTTTGGAGATCACACATGAAGAGAATTAATTGATCAACTATTCAACCAATACTAGAGGCATGCATTTTACCTTTTATATGGAATATATGAATTTTATATTCTTTCTTCAAGTGATATATGTTTCATATGCTATATGTAAATTTTTACATAAATATCACTTATATTTCATTGTTTGACCATTTTTAATATGACATATTTAGATAGTGTCTGACCATGAGGATGAGCAATCCTCTGGATGACCATCATGACGATTTGAACTGATAGGATGAGTCTAATGTAAGTTGTATTTTTTATTACATAGAAGTCCATTTTAAATTCTCTATCACAGTTATACAAGCTACATTTGTATCACTTATAGGTGTTTCTTGACAATTTTAGGATGAGGCCCGAGGATGTGCACCCTGAGGATCTCTTTTGAAACTAATGAGGAGTAGCATGATCATGCACATAAAAGAGGCATCACTTTGATGAACATGTTAGTAGTGCAAAGGGGAAAAGGTTCAAAGTTGGTCATTGACTTTGATTAAATAGAAAATTCTATCGGGAAGAATTACAGTTCTTTCAGGAAATATATAGGAGTTATTACCCACAACAAAGTGGATATAACAATAAAGTCTTGGTATAACGTTGATCTTGTAATTGAAGACCTCATATGGAAGGACATAGGTGTGAGATATTTTATTTTTAAAAAATATTCACAATTCTATTTTACAAATATCCCATTAAGTATATGAACTTTTATAGAGAATCTTTGACCTCAATGAAAAACTGCATTGTAAATATGTGTTGCAATGTTGTGGGAGGATATTGAGGAATTATAGGACAACTATGACAAGATAATACTTAATGAGAGACAAGAAAAATAAGCCTGCCACTGAGCAAAGGACCGATCTTGATAAGAATTTATGGAAAGTGTTTGTTGGTTCAAGACAAATCGATGAATTCAATATATGAAGCCTCCTTTAAAATACATTTGTATGATTAATCTAATGGATTCAATGTATCACATAATTAACATATATTTTGGATTAATCACGATTTATATAATTCTCAAAAATAAAGGTGTGCAAAGAATGTGCATGACTACAAGTTGGCTCCAACTGGTTATACATGGCGTTGCCAATAGAGATAGCAAACGTATTATAGTGAGTAACCTACTCCAAGTTCTATCAAGTCTTCTACTACTCATGCACCTCTATCTCTCCACGATGCATAGATATATGCGAGGACAAGCCACCTTGGAGAAATACCCAACCCTGCAACTGCTGAGTTGGTTGTAAAAATGGTAAAATTCAATTCTCAAAGTGCATCTTTATTTTTTATGTTGATTGATATGTTTTACTAACCAATTACTATTTGTGATGATTAGTGAGATCTCTACGAGCAAAGAAAATAAACCAAGTTCACCATTATGGGCCAACGGAATGAATTGATAGTTTCTCTGGGAACTCCAGAACATCGTGGTTGTGTTAAGGCCAATGGGGCTGGTGTAGGTATAAAATCCTTTTTTGGCACATCAGAGAAAAAATGTAGGTCTGTCAATAAAGGAGGATTGTCACCAAGAGGAGGTAGAGGACGTGATTTCAAAGAGAATAGAAGAAGCAATGAGATAGTTTTAGGATTCTCAGTCTCAACCTCCTTAGATAGTGCCTCAGTCGAACAACTCTTCTTGCAACATAGACCCTCCTCACACAAAGGTAGTTGGGAGTTATCCTATGGACCCACCAGAAATGCCCGTTGTAAGTATTTTTGTGATATAATAATCTTTTCGGTGAATTTTTAATATATGGTGTTTGGGTACATATAACACTATATACAAAATTTTAGGTGTTGAGGTCATGTTGACTTGCATTACTAGAGCCTTAGTTCTACATCATTGTATTGGGAAACACTTTTCCACCCCTTCCAGGTGAAACAATTCATGGTGCTCTAATGCCCGACAATGTTATTTGTGTGACTATCAGGCTTGTCTACCCATATTGGAGATAGACACCACTGTCGTATGGACAACCTCAACATGACACAATTTGATATGCAGAAGGTGGTGTGCTTGTGTGTTCTAAAGCCAGAGTTATCTCTGAGAATGTATCATACATTTACATTGCATTTGGATTTTTGATTTTTTTTTCTATTTGTGTATATACTTGGTAGCTAATATGAGAATACATGCAGATCATGGTACCTAAGAAGCCCCCTGTAGTTCCTCCTCCAATTCCTCTTCAATTACCTACTTGTATTACAAATGACTTATTTGAATCGCTACGTCCTATGTGTAGGGGGTTGGCACTATGGTTACACAATTGATAAGAAGGGTCGACTATGATAGTATGTATCTAGGAGGATGATGTAGTTCAAGATAATGATACAAGTATATTCTTGACATATATTGTGAAGTTGTTTACTTATGATTGGTTAAATATAGTCATGATAAATTTTTGGATATGGTGAGATATTATGGTTAAATACCTTGTTATATAAATGTGAAAATATATGTTGATTTGTTTTTTTATATATTAATCCATACATACATGTTTTGTAGGTGCTTATATATGGCGTGTGGATAGTTCACATTAACCAATGTGGCATTTTTAGTTCCATTATTGATTTGCTATGTAGATAGAGACCCAACATTGGTTAGTGATTACTTCTCTGTCACATTTAATATGTTGGTACTGCGAGAAAGTGAGTGAGTATTGCTCCTTTCAATGTTAAGTAAGTTTTGGGCACTTTGCTTATAATTTTGACTTATGAATTACATTTCATTATGGAATTTGAGTTTTCTTTTTTTTGCCATCTTTTTGCTCAATAATAAGCATTGGGATTTGCTGGCAATTGTCCTCGAAATGCTATTTGCTTATTATCTAGATCCTTCAAGTAACAAAATAGGGAGTGCAGAGACACAATGGAAGTTGAATTAGTAGAGTAAGTAAACTTTTGTATCCATCAACATATATTAATGTATGCATCATTACATGAATATTTATTAATTCAACTAAATGTATTACTTAAACTTTAAGGAGTATAAAAATATTCAAATAGGCTAGAGGAAAAGTACATAAAAAGGAAATTATAAACTTGGAAGAATGTTAAGGTAGTTTTCTGGCTCAAAAGCATATATATGCCAACTATTCTTACTTTTATTTATTAATTTTTTTCATAACTATAAATTTATAGTGTCCTATACAAGAAAATAATTGGACATGCAGACACTACATGATATGATATATGGACTCGATTGTCAAATAGGTAGAAAATAATTGGGCATGCGGACACTACATGATATGATATATGGACCCGATTGTCAAATAGGTGTCACAAGACATACATTGTATACAAATAGTAATCTATATAGTCTTGATCGTCGTAAGTAAATAGTCTCATTTGATAATATAAAAAATCACATCAAACCCTTGAATTATGTCATTCTCTTTGTAGCTTTTGATAAGAAAAAACCCTATACAAAAGAAGAGTTGGATGAGATACGAAAAAAGTGAGCAAACTCCTTCTTTAAGGAAGTCAACGTTGCATTTAATTGAGATAAAATGTGAGTTTTCTAAACTTTAGTGTCATTTTTATATACATGTGAAGGTTATGACTTTGTGCAATTTTGAATTTGATGCAAGTGAATTGTTGATGCAAATGGGAATGATGTGTATATATGCATATGTATGTGAATGAATGTGAAAAGGAATAAATACAATGAGAGTTTCATATGTTTATGTGATGAAAATGGATTGGAATATGTGTTTTTCGAATTGTTTATGTGTATGAGAATGGAATTATGTGGTGATGAGAATGGAAATGCATGTGTGTGAATAAATTGTGTGGATCTAAACTCTTGTATGTATTTGTTATTTTAGGTTGCGTAGGTGTGTTGGTCTGTTGTTAAGTTGAACATAGGATGGAACCTGGAGTTCTAATGAACTGTAGGTTTTGCATCTAGTTGAACAACCACACAATAGGTTTGTAGACCTACTATATAAAAAACCATACATGCAACGCCAGTTGATACAAGAAAATTGACAATGTAGATCTACGCCGTCAGTTTACCATAAAAAATTGACATCACAATTGTCCTTATCAGTTAAAATTTTAACTAATAAGAAAGTACAATGTCGGTTGTTTTATGAAAATTGACAGATAATTATTTGTTGATGTCGCACTATGTCATCACATATATGTGTCATAGATTCCTTTCTATTGAACCAATGATTATAAACCAAAAACATATTACAATTTGTGATGATGTTGCTTTGTGTATTCAGTTTTTGTTTTCATTGCAATCCACAGTGGCTCTATGTTGTCTTTTTTGGCTTACCCTAGAAATCAATGCAGAAGGCCCATAGTTGTAGTGTCATCTACTTAGGTGTCAATATAAAACTGATGTTGTATATCTAATTTAATTGATGCTATAGATGGCATATGTACTAGTGCATGAGTGTAAGATCTATGTATTGGCTACACTAGTACTTAATGAACCAACTCCTAATGTGTCTAGAGCAGAAAGGGAATGCTTAAAAGAAGCATTCCACTGATGTTATAGATATAAAATGCATAATGCTTTGCTCCATGAATCATGAGCTTTAGAAGAAACATGACCACATGTATGTTATTGAGATGATAACACATCTTAAGAACATGTATCAAGAACAAGAAAGCCAAGACAGGATTGATGTCTCCAAGGCCTTGTTTAAGTGCCAAATGATAGAACGTGATCTAGTTGAACCCCATGTGATCAAGTTAATTGGGTACGTGGAAAAGTTTTGAAAGACTGAAATTTCCTTTATGTCAAGAGTTGGACATAGATGTAATCTTACAATTGTTTCTGGATTCATACAAGCAATTTACACAAATTACAACATGAACATCTTTAATAAAGCATAACTGAGCTACTTGGATTGTTGAAAATTATTGAGAGACAAATGAAAGACAAGACCCAATTGTGTATTGACGGTCAGCAAAGGGAAAAGAAAGGGACAAGGCACAACTAAGAAAGGTTCTAAAGCTAGTGAATAGTCCTCTATACTTAAAGAAAAAAGAGGAGTGGCTAAGGGAGTCAATTGTCACCATTGTCACTAGGATGGACATTGAAGAGAAATTTCCATCTCTACTTTGAGGAATCAAAGAACAAGAAGCAGGGGATAGATATATCCATTTCAGGTAAATATGTTTCTGAAATAAACTTATCTACTTATTCTTCATGGGTATTGGATACTAGAAGTGGATCTCACATATGCGCAGATATGTTGGATCAAGAAAGATGTAGACCTTTGAACAAAGGGGAGGTGGAACTATGAATTTAAAATTGAGTAAGATTTGATTCACTACAGTAGGAACCTATTGATCTATGTCCATTGGACTTGTAATAGAGTTAGAGAATGGATATTATGTACCTACCATAAATAGAAACATTATCTTTGTATCTTGTTTGTATAAGAATGATTTTGAGTTTTTAATAAACAATGGCCATTTTTCCATTTCTAAAGATGTAGCATACCCCAAGTGTGATCCACATAAAAAGACATTGAAGCATGGACTATCAAAAACACACTCAAATAATGTCACAAGAAGCATATATCATGCATTGCAATAATATAAATAACTTTACATGGGATACAGTTACATTGGTTCTCATATACACATTATTTTCTCAAAATTAATAACAAGGGAATTTGACACATGAAGTAGTAGAAAACTAATTAAACTTCTTATGATCATATAGATGGCACCCCACCAAGTCTTAAGCTCCTATACATATCCACCTCATGATATCTATCCCATGTTGCAAACAAAATATGTGCATCCACATAGCCATACATTTAGCAAACTAATTGTAAGTGATTGGGTTCCAGTAATAATATGAAAATGACTTAACATAAATCTTAAAATTGATATGAGCATGCTTCAACATTAATTTTTAGGATGCATTCTTAACTTAATTAAGCATTCTTATTAGAACACCTACTCAATGAACCTTATATGATCTGATCTCACTGAACACACACATGGGGTGCAGGCTTGGTCTTGAACTCATAAACTGATGGGGGCTCATGAGGTACCAACCTTTTATAACATATTCATGAGATAGGGCCTAAATATTAATTCTTATTTATATTAGATCTTATATCATCGTACTTAGGGTATTCACCCATGATTGCATTATCAATCTTAAACATGAAAAGGTATCATTCTTAACTGATATTATCTTATCATATAAACATGTATTCAGTAAATCTTTATAAGATGTGCATATAATAGATACCTTTTAAATCATTAAGTGTTCATATGAGAAATGACTACTAATAACTTTAAACATGATAATGAGAACAAAACTTGATGATGCAATATAATGAAACCTAAGGCATGAACCACTTCCCTTTTTGAGTAGGAATAATGTTCCTACAATCTCCTAATCTCTACCGTTACTTGTCCTCAAAACATAATCCTAAAACCCTAATTAGATTCCTTAACACTATTTAGAGGAAGCCTCTTATCTTTATAAAATTAATGGTAAGTTAGTGCTTGTAACCGAGGCCACTAGCTAAATATTGAAAGATAGATCAATAACCATATATAACTCAAACCCATTCAAAACCTTATAGAAACTTATGACATATAAGCACATATACTAAACTCAACTTATGTGCATTGGTCAGTGATTAAGAGAAAACTCTTGAAACTATATGTATACCACTTACCAGAGTTTGTTGACAAATATTACATCATTTCGTAGTCCAACCACAGGAAAATACCCTTTATACTTATTAGGGTTAGCAACAAAAACATCAATAGAAAATCACATACAAAACAATCAAGATTTAGAATAGTGTGACACATAGCAAAATACGCATCCTCTAAGATATCCATTAATTTCCAAAGTAATTTTCTAACTTTTAAAACACAAAACATTGAAGTAATATTGATTTTGGTATATAAAACAAATTTGTACTTAAACATTGAAAACATTTCTTAAAGTATTTTTATGAATAGGACACTCAAAAACATTTCTATTGGTACCTTATACACCATAAATGGAAAAAAAGTAGTCCAAGATATGATTTTCCAAAGATAATACATTTTCAAAGAGTTGTGCCCATTCAAAAATGAACCAGCGGATATAGATACACATGCATCTAATGTGGGGTCTGACACTCTGATGACCTACCAACACCCTATTTGTTGATGGTCTTACTCTATTTCTACAGAGCGGCACCACCACCAACTGGTCCCACTCTAGTGGCCCTAAAAGTACCTCTTAGGATGTGGTGGATGTGAAAAAATTGACCCTTCACCTACATCTCCTCCCCCTTGGTCCTAGTGGTAGGTTTTCCTCTTGCTCACTGTCCTTCATTGCTCCATACATGGCCTCTTCTTCTTTCTTGTCGCAGATGGGATTTCTTCCAAAACCACTTCTTTATGGTCCTTGTCTCTCTCTCTCAATTTCATAAACTCTAGCATATATCCCCAAACATCAATGATCTAAGTCTATTATAGACTTCCCCATCATGATCTGCCCACTTGTTCTATCTGGATGTAGACTCTTCAATCCATGATGGAATATTGGATTCACTTCTACATCCCCCTTACCTTTTTTTATTTTATATGAGACACAACATGACCTTGCTCAATTGAAAATCTTGGGATTATGTATATATTTCCATCTTTTCTTGGATAAATGATTAGATCAAAACTAGTCGGATAATCATTCCATACTTGTGTTTTAAATAAATACTAGATTATTACTATATTAATTACCTAGACCAATATATAATTCAGAATCATATGAAATTTCTTCCATAATCTTATATTTTAGGTATCCCTATAATAAAAGCATCTTGAGTATTTACTATAAGCATGAAGTACTCAATACCCAATTTTGCACTCCAAGATCCCAAGTGTAAATATTATTTGGCCCAAATGAACTTGAATTGGGTTCTAGGGCCCATGGACCATTCCTTGTCTTCTAGTGGGTCCACAATCTTAATCATATTGTAAATTACAAAAATTAAAAATTTGGACCGACAATATATAGATAATTGAAGCTTCCTATGATACATTTAATAGATATTACTTTACTCTCTTAATATGAAGACCAAAGCTGGTATAGGACTCAAATGCATTAACCAAAGTCGTTATATACCCTTCATAACTCTACTTTGGTTGCCACCTAATATCTTTTAATAAATATGAAATTATGGTATGTTACAATACTACCAACCTTAAATACATTTTGTCCTTAAAATTTTTATAAACTACCAACCTTAGGGTTTCACAAATTCCATGCATACTAGCTCTCTAAAATTATCTTAAAAGCTCATTCTTATACTCATGATGTGTGTGACCCTCTCATGGATAAACATATAAAAACATCTAAATCTGACATACAAGTGCATATATTACTAATGTTGCTTGAAATATATCTCACATTATCGGCATCTAACATATCAAGGAATCAAAATTTCTTCTTTTTAAAGGGGTTTGTGAAAGGTTCTTGGTTACACTTTAAAACCAACTCACTTATCTATGTCAAAATATATATCCTTTGTATGCATTCTTGATCTTAGCATGGATCTGACTAGGTTGGAGAGTACATACCTTACACTTTTAATACCAACTCCTTTCCTTTATGCCTCCTTTAGATAATTAAGCTAATGCTTTAAGACAATTTGGGAAGATTCATCCTTGTACACTTGAAAATATGCATTAGTTATTATCTCATGATTCTTTATCATTAGCATGACTTTATCACTTGTAATTAGTGAGGAAACTAATGTGATTTATCCACATAAACATGCACTGAAGTACTAATTGCTCCCAAAATCTCATTTCACCCTAGTGCTCATTAACCTCGGAGATCAACAAGTTAACATTACTTTCTTAACATTAGTATTAATAACTTTTTCCATCTTACCAATGTGATGTTAGTTAGATAAGCCCAAGGTATTTATAACTACCATCTTACCCTTAAATCATTTTTGTTCCTAGGAATACTACGGAAAATATTTATAATCATATTTTATGGGCTATGTCTTATATCAACATCATGTAGAACATCTTATTATTGTGATCCTAGACCACTAACCCATACAACCACATAGCTTATACCATTACATATCATGTATCATCTGTTAAAATAGCATTGTTCATATATATCACTAAAAGGTACTATGGATACTCCTATTCAATGTCATAATATCACATTAACTAAACTCAAAGCATGACATGATTCTGATTGTCCTCAAATACTTTTAGAAGAAAGATAAATTCTGGTTCAACTTATGGAAAATGTTCCTCCATGGAACCAAAAATTCAAATGCATTATGAGCTTCCTAATCCTCATCATAACTAGTAAGAAAAAACTTAATTCACCTCAAATCATTAAGGTAGTAAACCAACAAGGATGAGATCTATTGCCTAGAAAGTATGGCTCAGAAAGATCATAGTTCTTAGTATATCCTCACTTATCATTCATAATATGAAAAAAATCATTACAAACACCAAAACAAGAAACATTGGTCACCATGACTCATTAGCTAGATTTAAGGACGTGTGTTCTCATTACTTAATTGTTATATGAATTTTATGCATGGAGAATTCATTATTCAATCATTATCAATTATAACTTGTTGGATATTCCATCTTGCTTGATATACACATAATTTTCTTCTCATAAAGGTATGCCTTAGGCCAAGGTATATCAGATCTATGACCTATGATATTCTATATCCACAAATCTCATAATTTCTTAAAGTTGGGATTAGGATAACACACACATCTATCTCAGTGAGAATATTATCAATATTACTTGGTCTCACTTTCCTAACTGTTAGAAATCATTTAATAGGTGAAGACTATAAGAATGTGAGAATCTTTTTTGGTGTCCATCTATATAACTACTCTAAAACCACTTTTCTAGCACGTCCCATGTGTGATCAATATATAAAAATAAATAAGTTTGGGCCATAAAAATCACACTCATAGAATGTCAAAAAAAGTGTATATCATTCAGTGCAATAATAAAAACAAAATTAATGAGGATGTAGTTACACTGATTCTCATATACACATTCTATTCTTAAAACTAACAACAAGGGAACTTGATACATGAAGTAGTAGAAAACTAATTAAACCTTCCTTGGTACATATAGATGGTTCCCCACCAGGTCTTGAACTCGTACATACATCCGCCTCCTGAGAGATATCCCATGTTGCAAATAACATATGTGCATCCACACATACCCATGCATTCAAAAAATCGATTGTAAGTGGTTGGGTTCCAATAATAATCTGAATATAACTTAACATAAATATTAAAATTGGTATGAGTACGCATAAATATTAGCAATGGCTTTAGGGTGCATTATTAACTTAATTAATCATTCTTATTAGGTCACCTTTGCAGTGAACCTTACATGATCCAATCTCATTAGACGCACACATGGTGTGCAGGCTTGGACTTGAACTCGTATACTGAAGGGGGTCATGAGGCACCTACCTTCCATGACATAATCATGAGAGAGGGCCTAATTATAAATTTTTATTCATGTATGATCTTATCTTATCTTACTTAGGTTTTTCACCCATAGTTGCATCATTGAACTTAAACAAGAAGATGTATAATTCTTAATTGATATGATCTCATCGTATAAACATGCATGTAGTAAATCTTAGCAAGATGTGCATATAATAGATAGATCTTAAATGATTAAAGAGTTAACACGATAGTGTGTATACTAATAACTTTAAACATGATAATCTGAACAAAACTTGATGATGCAATATAATGAAACCCAAGGCATGGACCATTTACCTTTTCCAGTAGGAATAATGCTCCTACAATCTCCTGATCTCCACCCTTGTCCTAAAAATGTAATCCTAAAACCCTAATTAGATTCCTTAACTCTAATTAGAGGCTACCTTTTGTCTTCATAAATATAAATCTAAGTCGGGGTCTGTAACCTAGTACATAGGATAAATATTGAAAGATTGGTCAAGAACCACATATAACTCGACCCCACACAAAACCCTTATAAACACTTATGGCATATAAGCATACAAACTCAACTAATTATGTGCATCAGTCGGTGATCAAGAGAAAACTATGAAACTTAACTATATGGCTATAGTTATTAAAATCCTCATTGAAAATAGAGATAAAAATCCCCAATTCATATATCATTATATGCATCGGTCGGTGATCAAGAGAAAACTCTAAAACTTAACTATATGGCTATAGTTATTAAAATACTCATTGAAAATAGAGATAAACATCCCCAATTCATATATCATTATGATTAGGCATATATGTAAAGAAAAATCTCATCAATAATCACACCTTATATCATGTAATGACAACTCATGTATAAAAACCACATATTAATATAATATGTCATTAAACCTCCTGAAAACTCTAAATATAGTATGTATAACATGTACTAGGGTTTGTAGAACAATATTGCATCATTTCATAATTCAACTATGGGTCAAATACCCATTATACCCTTATTACACTTTGCATCAAAAAATCAGTAAAAGATCACATCTCAATAATCATGCTTTGAAATAGTCTGATACATAGAATAATACACCTCTTGTAAGATATTATTAATTTCCAAAGTCATTTGCTAACATATAAAACATAAAACATTGGAATCATATAGATTTTGGTATATAAAATGTATGTGTACTTAACATCAAAATCATCATCTAGAAACTTTTTTATAAAACAAGGAACTCAAAATAAATTATATTGGTACCTTGTGCACCCAAAATGGACAACACTAACCCAAGATATGATTTTCCAAAGATATTATATTTTCAACGAGTTGTGGCTATTCAAAAATGATCCACTGGCTATAGATATGCCACATACTCATCCGGTTGAAGGGTTGGGCTGCCCCTTACAGATCTCACATAGTATCTAGCTCCCTCACAACCCTCCAGCATCCTATTTCCTAACGGACTTACTCGATCTCTACAAAGTGGTGCCACCACACCTTGGGCCAACTCTGATGGACCAAAAAGTTCCACTGAGGGTGTGGTGGATGTGAAAAAATTGGCCCTTGCTCACAGTCATGCATTGATCCATCCATGAGCTCTTCTTTTTCCTTGTAGCAAACAAAATTTTTCACCAAACCTCTTCTTCATAGTCTTTGCTTCTCTCTATTTCTCTCAGTTGTGTAAACTTGAGAATGTAGCTCCAAACATCAATGATCTAAGGCTTTTATAGACTTCCTTGTCATGAGAAGGGATTGGGGTTTGACCCCATATTCTGTGTGGATGCAGACTCTCTAGTCTGTGATGGACTGGGAGTCTCATCTACATCCCCATTTTTTTCTTTAGATACAAGTTCAGATTAAACAAGTAATTATAGAGGCCACAACATGTATATATTTAATCCCAAAATTTGAAATTACTATATATTAACATTATCTTTTCTTGGGCAAATGATTAGATAAAAAATAACTGGATAATCATGCCAAACTTGCCTTTCAAGTAAATACTATATGATTAGTAAATTACTTACCAAGACCACTAGATAATTTACAATCATATGTAATTTCTTACATATTGTTATATTTCAATTATCCATATAATAAAATTATCTTGAGTATTTATTATGAACAGAAAAACTCCATACCCAATTTTGTACTAGAAGGATGCATGTGTAAACCATAATTTTCCCAAATGAGCTTGAATTGGGTTCTAGGGCCCATTCCTTGGTCTTAAAAGGGGTCCCTAAGCTTAATCATATACTCGAGTATAAAATTAAAGTTTGAACTAAAGTTGAAGATTCCATATGGTACATTTGACCAATTACTTTATTAATAAGAATACATAAGGGAGTCGAGGTCTCAAATCAATCAACCAGAGTCATCATACTCCCTCCATAATTCTACTTTGATTTCCACCTCCTGTCATTGAATAAATATGAAATTTTGGGATGTTACAAATATGAGATCTTTTATTCTAGTGCTCCTATGTCTTATGGACTTTATTTATTAGATATTGAGACAAACATCTATAACATAATTAAATACCATCAAGTAAAAACTTAATAACTCAAATGAAACTCATCGTTGGTATTTTCTTCTAGGGCACATAAATGAGAAGCACATTTCTAGATTCTACAAAGATGATTATCTAAACACTTTTGATTTTGAGTCAATAGAGGCATGTGAATCTTGTTTATTAGGAAATATGACATAATCACCTCTCATTGACAAGAATGAGAGAGATAGTGAATTATTAGGACTCATACATAAGGATGTGTGTGGACCTTTTAGAACAAGTGCTAGAAATAGGTATAAGTACTTCATCACTATTACTAATGACTTTAGTATATTTGGATATGTGTATTTTATGAAACATAAATCAAAATCCTTTGGAATTTTCAAGGAATTATTGAGTGAAGTAAAAAACCAAATTGGAAAAAAAATAAAGCATTTTGATCAGATCAAGGTGATGACTGTCTTAGATAAGAGTTTGAGATTTTTTTGAGGGATTGTGTATTGTATCACAATGGACTCCACCTAGAACACCACAACATAATGGTGTATCACAAAGAAGGAATTGCACCTTCTTGGATATGGTATGATTAATGATGAGTTTAGTTGATCTTACAGTTTCCTTTTGGGGGAATGATCTTGAAACTGTCGAGTTTACACTTAATTGAGTACCTTCCAAATCTGTTGACAATAGACCATATGAGATATGGAATGAGAAACATCCCAATATGTCTTTCATAAATCTTTAAGGTTGTGAAGCTTATGTCCAGAAGCAATGATGTGAAAATCCTGGACCCAAACCGTATAAATGTATATTTGTTGGATACCCTAAGGAAACTAAGGGTTACGACATCTATATTTAATCTGATAGCAAAGTTTTTGTTTCCATAGATGTTGTATTCTTCAAAAAGGAATATATTTCTAGAGGATCCAGTGGGAGGAAAATAGAAATTGAAGAAGTTCAAAACCAAGAAGTTAACATTGAGCATATGGAGGTAGATAAGTAAAAGGAGGAACCACAAATTGTTGTGGATCCTCAAGTCCCTATATTAACATAGGAACCTTGAAGGTCCAGTAAGGTCTAGTAGGGTACATCTTGAGCCAGAGAGATATGGATTTATTATGAATCAAGAATACAATGTGTTGGTCATTGAGGATGATGAGCCAACAACCTACAATGAGGCTATTTAGAGACCAAAACTTTATAAATAGCTTGAGGCCATGAGATTCGAAATGGACTCCTTGTATACCAATAAGGTATGGACCTTGGTGGATCCACCTGAATGGGAAAAACCCATAGTGTGTAAGTGGGTCTTTAATAAGAGTACAAATATTGATGGTAATGTACAAACCTGAAAAGGTAGATTGGTTGCAAAAGGTTTCAAAAAAGTTCAAGGTGTTACTATGAAAAAACTTTTTCACTAGTTGCCTTGGCTAAATCTATCAGGATCATGCTTGACATTGTATATTATCATGACTATGAGGTCTAGCAAATGGACGTTAATATTGCATTCCTTAACAAGAATCTTCTAGAGGATGTGTACATGACACAACTTGAAGGTTTTATCGCTCCATATGAATCTAATAAAGTATGTAAGTTATAAAGGTCAATATGTGGAATGAAGCAAGCATATCAAAGTTGGAGTCTTCATTTTGATGAGATGGTCAAATAGTTTGGATTCATCCAAATGAATATGAATTTTGTATTTACAAGAGGGTTAGCAGGAGCATCATTGTATTTTTCATATTGTATGTAGATGACATACTATTGATGGGAAATGACGCACATTCTCCATTGATGGTTAAAATATGGTTGGGCAGTACCTTCTCCATGAAAAACTAAGGCGAAGCATCCTATATTCTAGGAATCAAGATCTATAGATATATATCTGGAAGGCTTCTTGGTCTAAGCCAAAGTACATGCATTGAGAAAGTGCTAAAGAGGCTTAGCATAAAGAATTGTAAGAGATAAAACTTATCCATGTCTCATGGAATAACTATCTCTAGAACTTGTTGCCCAACTCTTTGGAAGAGAGGGCACACATGAGTAAGATTTCATATTCCTTGCAAATTGTATCTATCATGTATTGAATGATATGTACATGCCCATATGTCTTGCATGCTTTAAGCATGACTAGCATGTACCAGTTAGATCTGGTGATGGTCACTAGATAGATATAAAGAATATCATTAAGTACTTGAGAAGAACTAAGGATCAACTCCTAGTATATGGAGGTGAGGAAGATATAGCTATAAAAGTTTGCACTGACACAAGATTTCAAACCGGCAAGGATGATTACAGATCACAATTTGGATTCGTGTTTTTCCTAAATGGTGGAGATGCAAGCTAGAAAAGTTCCAAGAAAGATACAATTGTTGATTCTAGAATAGTACATTGATGCAACTAGTATAACAATGAAAGAAGTATGGATCAAGAAGTTCATTCATGAACTTAAGGTGGTTCCAACCATTGAATACATAGTAGAGATTTATTGTGACAATAATGGAGCTAATTCACAAGCTAAGGAACCCAGATGGCATCAACTTTCTAGGCACATACTCAGGTGTTACCGTATCATACGTGAGATCTTACTGAAAGGATATGTAAAACTTTGTAGAGTACATATAGAAAGCAATGTTGCTTATCCTCTAACTAAAACACTTTCATAGAAAAAACATGTTGGTCATGTTAGATCCGTTGGACTTAGGTGCATGAGTGATTGGCTCTAGCACAAGTGTGAGACTCTTTGGTTATATGTCTTGAGAGCCATCATGTGATGATTGTAAAAAGGATATGTTGTACTTGATGTGATTAGTAATGAAAGGAAATTCCACAACGTCATGAGGATTATTGAGATAATGAGTAAATCTAATAATGTCATGAGGATGATTTAACTCTATGGCATATGGTTTAGGCAATGGACGTAAACATGAGACCATATGTATAATAAGAGTAGTCATTGTTCTTTATCTTGAGTCATTCATTATTGAGGATAGTATAGAACAATAATAATACACAATACTAGCATGTATTATGAGTGATGATTATGTCTCCTTAGTCATAATTATTAGAGAGTCCGGTTAATTTAGTTAATTGAGAAGTGTTTCTTGGCATGTTAGGGTTTAGTCTATAGTTTGTATGCTTCCTCCTTCTCCTATATAATGAGGGGGATTTCTTTTATCAAATAGATCGATTTGCCTTTTAACTTAATTAACCAGAATCTCTTATAAGATCCATTTGTTTTTCTACCCAGATCTATGTAATCGGGTCATGTTCCACATAGACACAAGTTGTCGATTATCTCCTCCACATATTTATTTACATAAACCCTACCTCTACCATTATTTTTTACTCTCCACCACAACTACTCTCTTGACACTTTTTGTGATTGGTGTGAGGGGGAGAATAGAGGATGATGAGTAGAGGGAAGAGATGAGATGGAGGAGAAAAGAAGAGGAATTTAGTTCTGATTCTATATGGATCTTCATGCTACTTTTGTTGCTACTATGTGGATCCTTCATGCTACTTTTTCTTCTACTATGTGTATTCTTCTACTACTATGTGGAGTTCCTTTTGCTTCTATATGGATCCACTTTTATGTGGATTCCTCATGCTATTTCTATTGCTACTTTTCCTGCTATGTGGATCTTTCTGCTGCAATTATTACTTATTCATCATCATCTCGACTAATGCTATGGAGTTGCCTACTTAAATTATTCTATTTGTTAATTTCTTTTCTATCTGGTGACATCATGCTATTACTAGTGCTATGATTGGCACATTTTACTTTCTGCTTTGTGAGTTTGCACTAATGTTTTTTGTGCTTTGTTTGCACATTGACTCTTTGTAAGTGTCTTGCACACCTCTGTTGTGATTGTGACCCAACACTCTCTAGACTTTGATGTCTTCTACAAGGATGAAATTATATGATGATGTGATGATGGTACCTTTGGTGACTTACATGCATATGATGAATCTCCATGCTTTATTGCTACTGATGCTTATCATAGAGTCTTTTTGTTGCTTTCTACTTCATACATTGGTCTTTTATCTGCTATTTTATCTATAAATTTTGATATTTTGTATGTGTGGATAATATTAAATTTTATCTATATTCTAGTATTGTATTCTAGCACTCACTGCCTTGCTCATTCCATTTGCATGTTGACTCTTTTCTTGTCCATGTTGTGTATTCATGTAATCTATTACTTCTTGTATCCCTTGGCGTTTGGTGATGGACCATCACCGCTCGCGGGTCACTGATTGACCAGATCACCCAGTGGCATCCCATGAGTCTGATGGCTCACCGTGATTGGGGCTCAGTCACCCACCCTGCTAGGTGGCATCCTGCGATCCGGCCGTCCAGCCAGGGACCAATGACCGGATGGTCATCTCTCCCACACCAGCCCTATCTCTGTGATCCCTCCCTACAAGCGGTGTTGCAAAGGTGTGAAGCCCGCCAGAGTTCAGACGAAATGAGGGAGGAGGGCATAATGTTCTAGATCAAGCCATTATGTGTAACCCCCATGCCCACACGGAGGTGGTTGGCCACCAGAATCATATCGAGTAGGTGTTGAGGGAGAATGCCCAATCTGGGCTAAGCAACAAGGCTTCCAAACTTGAGGATGAAGAAGAGAGGAAAAGGGGTGTTCCCAGTTGTGATTTCAACTACAAAATGATAGAAATGAATAAAGGAGAGTTGGTGAGGGGATAGGGTATGCCAATTTGGGGTTAGGTGGGGTGTTGAGTAGTCCCAGCCAACCATGTGGTCGTCGTACAATTTGTTTTGCAAAGTTGGTGAAAAATGTGGGAGAAAGGCGGAGGGCTGTCAAATGTGGCTTGGATCCCTAGTTGTGGGATCTAAGGGTCTCGAATCTACCATTCCTACAACTTGGCATGTGATTGGTCGCTAAGGCCCCATCTGGATA
Organism: Alisma plantago-aquatica; assembly: GCA_963693085.1. Taxonomy (NCBI): domain Eukaryota; kingdom Viridiplantae; phylum Streptophyta; class Magnoliopsida; order Alismatales; family Alismataceae; genus Alisma; species Alisma plantago-aquatica. The sequence continues at coordinate 331,555,257 of OY856414.1, forward strand.
GCCACGTAGTAAGGAAGGGGGGAATGGGATGCACACCCGACAATTCAGGCCCAATAAGGTAAAAAAACAATTAAATCGAGTATAATTGATCCATTTTCATAAGTTCATAACTTGAGCTTCAAAGGTCTGATTGAGGAAATTCATGCACCATTAAATTTGCAATTGAATCCTATATGACATGAAATATATTTCATCACAATAAGAGTACTGTCATGCCCCAATCTCGCATTACCCACTAATCACGAGATTAGGGCGCGACGGAGGGATTACACATAAACCAACCACTCTCCACTTTTTAAAATATTTTAAAGACATTAATAGGGTAATCTGATTTATGCTGTAAAATGAAACTAAACAAACTGCGGAAGCATCTTTATTAAACTGACTAGCAAAATAAACAGAGTCTACAGCATATTACATTTGTCCGACATAAACAGAGTTTATAACATGTAACATTGTTTAACAGAAAGTAAACATAACAGTTAATTTACATCTTTATACACATTCTCTCTCTCACCCACACCTTGTCCCAAGGATCGAGGGGAATGGACTAAGAGACCTCTAACTAGACTATCTACAAACCTTATATAGACTAGGCGTTAGGATGAAACGATCCTTCTGATTCCTGTTGCTGATGCTAACTTGAAAATGTTTTGAGTAGAGGTATGAGCCTACTCGCTCAGTGAATAGCCTTTCATTTAGCTATCACTAAACAACTCATCAATTATATAAAACTGAAATAAAACATACGTACAGTACTGAGCAGGGCAGTTCTAATAACATAACGGATTTGCAGAATATAATCACCTTTCCATGCAATAACAGATAACTTGAACAGATAAACATATATAAAGGAATAGCACACAAATTCGGATATATTAATTTATTGGGATCCTATATGATTACACATTTATTTTATTATGCCCTAATCATATGCAGTGTACTCTGCCTATGAAGATCCGTAGCGAACTACGATCCCACCGTACAAGACTTAGCGACACACCCGGGAAATGCTAAGTCTGACTGCCAGCCCTGGTCTGCTGCAGGATTCTCAGGCTCACAAGGCCTCAGGCTCACAAGGCCTCACTACACTCTCAAAAGAGTGAACTCTAGACTCCTCCTCAAACCTGAGCACACAGGCGGAGAGTCTTACTGGGTTATCACTGTGACACAAGCACGGATTAATGTTGAATAACCCCTATTTTCCACAGTGCCACCGTGACACAAGCACGGTTCTTGTTGCAACACTGTCTCTCTCTCTATCCTCGTGCCACCATGACACAAGCACAGTTATTGTTGCAACACGAGTTTCACCCCCTGGTTGCAGACCTCTCAGAAGGGGTTCTACGGTGTTAGGGCACCTAAGTCTATTAACTGATTAACATATAACCATATAAACAGGAATATCACATTTCATACATATTGCACATTCTGAATATTCACGTGAAACACATGTATATCCTTTGTCATCCTTAAATAGGATTCAGTATCATTTATCCAGTTTCAATGCTAAACATCTACTTTCAAATCAGCAATTACATTGCAACTATATTACAGGAAATTTCATCATTTTCATTGAGCATATCAAGTATTTCAAGTTCCAATAAATCTAACATACTCTATTGTATGTAATACACTGTTTAAAAGTTATACTAACTGATGCAGAAGTAATTAAGTATTAAAATTGAGTTAAATAATGATTTCTAAATGAACTACTACTCACCCACTTCGGTGTGTTCGTATACACCGAAAAATGTCCACAACCATGCCTAATTCTGCCCTTTACAGCAGTGTGCACGCCGTGCACCTAGGCTGCACGTCGTGCACCTTCAGTGCACTTCTGTTCAACTTTTCTGCACCTTTGCACGCCGTGCAATCTGACCTTGCACGCCGTGCAAACTGATTTGCACGTCGTGCAAACTGATTTGCACGCCGTGCAAACTGATTTGCACGCCGTGCAAACTGATTTGCACGCCGTGCAAACTGATTTGCACGCCGTGCAAACTGATTTGCACGTCGTGCACCTGGGCTGAAACTCGTTCTGCTATCTGTAACTTTGCACGCCTTGCAATCTGACTTTGCACGCCGTGCAACCTGCGCAGAAATGGAAATCCCCTAAATCAGCATTCTGCAATGTTGCACGCTGTGCAAAACGGATTTGCACGCCGTGCAACCTGCGCAGAGGCGGAAATTGCAGAAATAAAAGAGGAGATTGGGGTCGATTCGGGGGAAATCTTCGCATGAAATACCTTGGGAACTTCAAGACGACCTAGCAGCAACCCGTAGACGTTGCTTTTCACGTCTTCGGCCGCTCCTAGCACCTCCTTGACCGGCGCCTACCTTGGCCGGGCAGCAAGAACAAAGAAGAAAGGGAAAGAAGAAGGTGAAGAAGAAGAAGATGATGCAGCCGGTTGATTTGGCTGGAGAAGATGAAGAAATCGAAGAAGAACGGAGAAGGAAGGGGCTTGGTTGCCTAGCTTCTCCTCTAGCTTGCTCTCTCCCTTTCCCTTCTCTGTTTTTCCCAGACGGCAACCGAAGGAAATGAACTATCGTTCATTCCAAAGTCGGTTAATAGAGTTAAAAAGGAAAAACTGAAGGGAAGGATAAGGAAGGGCGCCCAGGGGGCCGGATGCAAATTGCCCAAAACTTTCCGAAATTACACATAGGTCCCTGCACACTAAAAAACTTATATCTTTTTACTCGTAGGTCGGTTTCGCATGATTTCTTCGGCAACGGATTAAGCACAAACTTGTCCTCAACCTCAGGACCAGAAAACGAGCTAATGATACATTAACACTAGCTCAAAGCTTAAAACACTATTAACAAAAGCAAGTACTCATCTCAACATAACTAGTTCAATTATGCACTAACCAAGGTACTTACTGTTAAAAAGAAATGTGGGTCATAACAATCTCCCTCCCTTATAAGAATTTCGTCCCGAAATTCCTAAAAGAGAAAAGGAAACTTGTTACGCATTTCTGACTCAAGCTCCCACGTAGCTTCCTCTATATTGTGATTCCTCCACAAAACCTTCACTAAAGGTATCTCCCGGTTCTTGAGCTTTTTGATCCGGTGATCCACTATCTGCATTGGTCCTTCTACATAGGACACATCTGTTCTAAGCTGCGCCGGTTCTGGATCTAGAATCTTTTCTGTACCGGGATGACACTTTTTCAGCATAGACACATGGAAGACATCATGAAGATTTGCCAACTCAGACGGCAAATCTAACCTGTAAGCTACAGGTCCAATCCTCTCAAAAATAGGATATGGACCCATATACCTAGGGGTCAACTTACCCCTCTTGACAAACCTCAGCACTCCTTTCCATGGTGAAACCTTCAAGTAAACCTCGTCTCCAACCTCAAACTCAAGAGGTCGATGTCGTCTTTCTGCATAACTTTTCTGTCTGTCTTGAGCAGCTTTCAACTGCTCCCTGATCACAGATATCTTTTCTGTAGTTATATCAACTATCTCAGGTCCAAGAATTTCTTTCTCACCAACTTCGTACCAACAAACTGGTGATCTACACTTCCTGCCATATAGAGCTTCATATGGGGCCATTCCAAGACTAGAATGGTAGCTATTGTTATATGCAAACTCCATCAAGCTTAAGTGTTCTTCCCAGTTACCTCTGAACTGCAGAACGCATGCTCTCAGCATGTCTTCAAGAGTCTGAATGGTCCTCTCAGATTGACCATCAGTCTGCGGGTGAAACGCTGTACTGAATCTCAGCTTTGTGCCCAACGCACGATGTAACTGATTCCAGAACCTAGATGTAAACTTAGGATCTCTGTCAGAAATAATGGAAACTGGAATCCCATGTAATCTGATTACCTCATCCACATAAATCTTGGCCAGCTTTGGAACGTCAAAGGTTGATTTGACAGGGAGAAAGTGAGCAGACTTAGTTAGTCTATCCACAATTACCCATATCGAGTCTGAACCCTTAGTCGTTCTGGGTAATCCTACCACAAAGTCCATTGTGATGTGTTCCCATTTCCATTCTGGTATAGGAAGCGACTACAAAGCACCAGCAGGTTTTTGATGCTCAGCCTTAACCTGCTGACACACTCCGCACCTAGCCACGTATTCAGCCACATCCTTTTTCATACCAGACCACCAGTACAGCTCTTTGAGATTCCTGTACATTTTTGTGTTACCTGGATGCATAGCATACATAGAAGCATGTGCTTCTTCAAGAATTTGCTCTTTCAACTCATTGTTCCCAGGTACACACAACCTGTCATGAAGATACAACACACCATCGTCAGACAACCTGAATTCTGACCTTTTACCTTCCGACATATCCTGCATGATCTGCCTCAACTCATCATCATTCTGTTGCAATACCTTAATCTGATCGTAGAAAGTAGGTTTGACCTACATCTGAGCAATCAACCCACTCTGTCCTGTCACATTCAAATCTAAGTTCAATTTCCGCATATCTACAAGAAAGTCTCTCTTGAAACATGCCATAGAAAATGCATCAGCTGTTGAACTTGACTTTCTACTCAAGGCATCTGCTACAACATTCGCTTTACCAGGATGGTAATCGATTGTCACATCATAATCTTTAATCAGCTCAAGCCATCTGCGCTGTCTCAGATTCAAATCTTTCTGAGTGAAGATATACTTTAGGCTCTTATGGTCTGTAAATACCTGGCAAGTCTCACCATACAGGTAGTGACGCCATATCTTAAGAGCATGAACTATAGCAGCCAATTCCAGATCATGAGTAGGGTAATTCTCTTCATTCTTCTTAAGCTGTCTAGATGCGTAAGCCACAACTTTGCCTTCTTGCATCAGTACGCAGCCTAAACCTCTCCTGGAAGCATCGCAGAACACTGTATAACCCTTTTCTGCTTCTGGCAAAACCAACACTGGTGCTAAAGTCAACTTCCTCTTCAAGATCTGAAAACTCTTCTCGCAGTTATCAGACCAAACAAACGGTGTATTCTTCCTCGTCAAACGTGTCAAAGGTGATGCTAGAACACTGAAGTTCTGTATAAATCTTCTGTAATAGCCTGCTAATCCCAAGAAACTTCTAATCTCAGTAGGAGTCTTAGGCCATTCCCACTGAAGCACAGAATCAAGTTTCTTAGGATCAACACTAACTCCATCTCTCGAGATGACATGTCCAAGAAATGCTACCTCAGCCAACCAGAACTCGCACTTGCTAAACTTAGCATACAGCTGATGTTGCCTCAACAACTGCAACGTCATTCTCAGGTGTTGCTCATGCTGCTCATCACTTCTAGAATAGATCATAATATCATCTATAAAGACTACAATAAACTGATCTAGGAACGGTTTGAAAATCTGATTCATCATATCCATAAAGGCCGCTGGGGCATTGTTCAGCCCAAACGACATGACCAAAAACTCATAATGCCCATACCTGGTTCTGAAAGCTGTCTTGGGAATATCAGAAGCCTTTATTCTAAGCTGATGATATCCAGATCTCAAATCAATCTTAGAAAAGATCGTCGCTCCACGCAACTGATCAAACAGATCATCTATTCTTGGCAATGGATACTTGTTCTTTATAGTGATCTTGTTCAGTTGCCTGTAATCTATACAGAGACGCATGGTACCATCCTTTTTCTTAACAAACAGAACTGGAGCACCCCACGGTGAAGAACTGGGTCTGATGAAACCCTTATCCAGCAACTCCTGCAACTGCACCTTGAGTTCCTTCAACTCTGCAGGTGCCATTCTATAGGCTGGCAGTGCTACTGGATGACTACCGGGATATATCTGAATTTCAAAATCAATATCTCTAATAGGAGGTAAGCCTGGTAATTCCTCTGGAAAAAGATCAGAAAACTCACAAACCACGGGCACATCATAAACACTGGCGGTGCTCTTCTCTGCTCTGGTGTCAACCACATGAGCAAGGAACACTTCACATCCTTTCTGTAGCATCTTATCAGCTACTGCAGCTGATACAATGCATGTAGGCAGAACTTTCCTGTCTCCAGTAAAGACACAAGAAAATTCACCCTGTTGAAATGTAGCTTCCTTTTTCCAACAATCGAGTTGCACTCGATATGTCTCAAGACAATCCATACCCAAGATGACTTGAAAAGTATTGACATCCAAGGGTATGAGATTAGCAGCAAAGGTGTAACCTCCAAAAGATAACAAGCATCCGGGACAGAACTCAGTCAAAACTGTTGGTCCACCTAGTGGAACCCTCAACACTAACTCATCTATCAACTCTTGAGTTAACAGATTAAGTTTATCAACTAAAGAACGTCGTATGAAAGAGTGAGTAGCACCCGGATCTATCAAAACTGAGACTGGTATACTATTAAACAAAAGCATCTCTCCTGTAACAACTTGTGAAGAAATTATATCTTCCCGAGGTGTCAAAGAGAAGAAACGTGATGCAGCTCTCCCTCTGCCACGCTGTCCTCTCTGACCACTTCTGCCACTGGGCACTCCACCACCTCTGGAACCAGAAGCCACAGAAGAACTCGGAACATCATGGTACTGAGGCTGGAAAGCTTGCGATGCTGCTTGTTGAAGCTGAGGACATTCCCTTTTTAGGTGTCCTATTTGTCCACAGACATAACAACTTGGACCCCAACACTGACCAGTATGTGATTTTCCACATTTATCACATAGCGGTATCCCTTGTCCCTGGGGAGCTGTCACTGACATTGACGATCCAGAAGACTGTCCACTAGAGGCACTACCCCTTCTCTCTGGGTTGTATCTCCCTCTGCCTCTAAAAGAAGTAACATCTTCAGATCTCTGTCTGTTAAAACAGCTAAAGCCACGCCCAAGTTTAGAAAAGAAACCTCTACCTCCACCTATGTATCCGCTACTGGACTGTCCTCTACTGAAATCTGCAGATCTCTTCTTAGACTCAGGCACCTTGTCAGCGTTCACAGATTCCTCAACCTGTCTAGCAGCCTCAACAAACTCACCAAAGTTCTCTCTGTTCCTTCTGCTAGTAGCAGAAACTGTATGCCGAATCTCTGGCCTCAGCCCTTCTTGAAACCTTCTGCATCTTTCTATGTTGTCGGGAACAAGATGCAGACAGAAGTTCGCTAACCGGGTGAAAAGCGCTTCATACTCTGTAACTGTCATGTTCCCCTGCTTGATATTCTGTAACTGCCTGATTTTCTCATTAAGAAAAGTGGGTGGATAGAATTTGAGATGAAACTCCTCAGAGAAATCCTGCCAGGAAAGCTCTGTACCTCTCCTCTTTTCTTCCACACCACGCCACCACAACTCTGCATCGCCTGTCAAAAGGTAGACTGCATGATTAATCTTCTTCTCTTCTGGAAGCTCCATCAGAAGCTCCATCAGGCGAAAGACCTTCTCTATCTGTCTAAACCATTCATCAGCCTCTGCTGGATCTGTAGTGCCACTGAGCTCTGTGCCACCAAGCTTCTTTACAAGCTCATAAGATCGCATCAGATCCTTGCTATTGGTAGAAGTAGAAGCTCGCCTATCAGCCTTGTACCTCTCTTTGGTTTCTAGAAACATCATGTACATCCGGGATGCTTCATCCACGTGGTCACCACCACCTGGACCCAAGTACAAAGGATCAGGGCCAACATGGCTCTCGGCCTGATCATCGCGATCAAAGCCTCTTCCTGCCATCTGCAATGATATAACAGAGTATTTCCTGTTAGAAAACTACAGATAGAAGAAAGACTCCTAAATCTTAATCCTATTGGTCTCTTATCGTCCCCTGACATGGACTCTGAGTAACTATGTACTCAACCTAGGTCTGATACCAAAAATTGTCATGCCCCAATCTCGCATTACCCACTAATCACGAGATTAGGGCGTGACGGAGGGATTACACATAAACCAACCACTCTCCACTTTTTAAAACATTTTAAAGACATTAATAGGGTAATCTGATTTATGCTGTAAAATGAAACTAAACAAACTGCGGAAGCATCTTTATTAAACTGACTAGCAAAATAAATAGAGTCTACAACATATTACATTTGTCTGACATAAACAGAGTTTATAACATGTAACATTGTTTAACAGAAAGTAAACATAACAGTTAATTTACATCTTTATACACATTCTCTCTCTCACCCACACCTTGTCCCAAGGATCGAGGGGAATGGACTAAGAGACCTCTAACTAGACTATCTACAAACCTTATATAGACTAGGCGTTAGGATGAAACGATCTTTCTGATTCATGTTGCTGATGCTGACCTGAAAATGTTTTGAGTAGAGGTATGAGCCTACTCGCTCAGTGAATAGCCTTTCATTTAGCTATCACTAAACAACTCATCAATTATATAAAACTGAAATAAAACATACGTACAGTACTGAGCAGGGCAGTTCTAATAACATAACGGATTTGCAGAATATAATCACCTTTCCATGCAATAACAGATAACTTGAACAGATAAACAGATATAAAGGAATAGCACACAATTCGGATATATTAATTTATTGGGATCCTATATGATTACACATTTATTTTATTATGCCATAATCATATGCAGTGTACTCTGCCTATGAAGATCCGTAGCGAACTACGATCCCACCGTACAAGACTTAGCGACACACCCGGGAAATGCTAAGTCTGACTGCCAGCCCTGGTCTGCTGCAGGACTCTCAGGCTCACAAGGCCTCAAGCTCACAAGGCCTCACTACACTCTCAAAAGAGTGAACTCTAGACTCCTCCTCAAACCTGAGCACACAGGCGGAGAGTCTTACCGGGTTATCACCGTGACACAAGCACGGATTAATGTTGAATAACCCCTATTTTCCACAGTGCCACTGTGACACAAGCACGGTTCTTGTTGCAACACTGTCTCTCTCTATCCTCGTGCCACCGTGACACAAGCACAGTTATTGTTGCAACACGAGTTTCACCCCCCTGGTTGCAGACCTCTCAGAAGGGGTTCTACGGTGTTAGGGCACCTAAGTCTATTAACTGATTAACATATAACCATATAAACATGAATATCACATTTCATGCATATTGCACATTCTGAATATTTACGTGAAACACATGTATATCCTTTGTCATCCTTAAACAGGATTCAGTATCATTTATCCAGTTTCAATGCTAAACATCTACTTTCAAATCAGCAATTACATTGCAACTATATTACAGGAAATTTCATCATTTTCATTGAGCATATCAAGTATTTTAAGTTCCAATAAATCTAACATACTCTATTGTATGTAATACACTGTTTAAAAGTTATACTAACTGATGCAGAAGTAATTAAGCATTAAAATTGAGTTAAATAATGATTTCTAAATGAACTACTACTCACCCACTTCGGTGTGTTCGTATACACCGAAAAATGTCCACAACCATGCCTAATTCTGCCCTTTACAGCAGCGTGCACGCCGTGCACCTAGGCTGCACGCTGTGCACCTTTAGTGCACTTCTGTTCAACTTTTCTGCACCTTTGCACGCCGTGCAATCTGACCTTGCACGCCGTGCAAACTGATTTGCACGCTGTGCACCTGGGCTGAAACTCGTTCCGCTATCTGTAACTTTGCACGCCGTGCAATCTGACTTTGCACGCCGTGCAATCTGACTTTGCACGCCGTGCAACCTGCGCAGAAACGGAAATCCCCTAAATCAGCATTCTGCAATGTTGCACGCCGTGCAACCTGCGCAGAGGCGGAAATTGCATAAATAAAAGAGGAGATTGGGGTCGATTCGGGGGAAATCTTCGCACGAAATACCTTGGGAACTTCAAGACGACCTAGCAGCAACCCGTAGACGTTGCTTTTCACGTCTTCAGCCGCTCCTAGCACCTCCTTGACCGGCGCCTACCTTGGCCGGGCAGCAAGAACAAAGAAGAAAGGGAAAGAAGAAGGTGAAGAAGAAGAAGAAGATGATGCAGCCAGTTGATTTGGCTGGAGAAGATGAAGAAATCGAAGAAGAACGGAGAAGGAAGGGGCTTGGTTGCCTAGCTTCTCCTCTAGCTTGCTCTCTCCCTTTCCCTTCTCTGTTTTTCCCAGACGGCAACCGAAGGAAATGAACTATCGTTCATTCCAAAGTCGGTTAATAGAGTTAAAAAGGAAAAACTGAAGGGAAGGATAAGGAAGGGCGCCCAGGGGGGCGGATGCAAATTGCCCAAAACTTTCCGAAATTACACATAGGTCCCTGCACACTAAAAAGCTTATATCTTTTTACTCGTAGGTCGGTTTCGCATGATTTCTTCGGCAACGGATTAAACACAAACTTGTCCTCAACCTCAGGACCAGAAAACAAGCTAGTGATACATTAACACTAGCTCAAAGCTCAAAACACTATTAACAAAAGCAAGTACTCATCTCAACATAACTAGTTCAATTATGCACTAACCAAGGTACTTACTGTTAAAACGAAATGTGGGTCATAACAAGTACATTGAAGGAGTTAAATTTTGATTGCAAGTTGATTATACATTATAGACATGCCACTTAGTTCAAACTCAAATTGGAGTCATATATAAGTACAAGGTGATATTTAATCAAATCCAACTCATCAATTGAGCCTAAAGAGACTCAAAGTTGTCAAATTGAGGGTCATGAAGGTTATTGAGTGCACTAGAGCATCAACTGAGTCAAATAGTACATAAATTGAGTGAGAGAAATCCTAGTTATCACAGCCTCCCCACCTTAAAAAGAAATTGTGTCCCCAAAATTAACATAACTCTTCAATCAGGATTGGGACTTCCCATTTTATATCAAGAATTATCATGGCATTCCTTTAAAGTGTCATTGTTACTTTCTATATCAATTTTAGTCAAAAATCAAGCAATCGAACATCAAGATCATATCATGGTATTATTTATCATCAAGTTGGAAAGATCATCATATGAGTCACAAATTGAGGGGTCATCATATAGGTCACAAATTCACAAATATCCCATTTTAGGTCAAACAAGTAGGGCTCTTTGAATCAAGAGTAAAGTATGACTTTCATTCCCAACTTATAGGGTTCTAGCTTCTACATTGGCCTAGGTGGGGTTATGCATCCATGATCGAGATTTCGTACTTCAGCAATTTTCAAGACAACATCATATTTCAACATCGTGATTTCATGCTCAAAATTGATGGAAGGGCCCACCCTATTCTACATGGAGCTTAACACTAAGTCCTAAATCAAGAGAGTTAACATAATTTTCATTTCAAATTTTGGGATTTGGGAACATGAAAGTCATTAGTCATATATCAAGGATGATCTCAAGATCCAAAAAGGATGATCATAGGAGTCGAATCAATATCAATAATCATGAGTCAATATTTCATCAAGTCAATACTAAGAGTCATTTTTTGGCATCAAAGTCATATGTCCAAATTTTTTTTTAAAGATAGGGTTTATATTCCTATTTTAGACCTTAAGGCTGATTTGGGGTTCCACCCTTCCTAAGGTTTTATTGAGATGTCATACACATTTTTCTTGGGGTTTTGCTATCAATATTTGAGCACTTTATTCGTGTATAATTCTTTAGATTGGATTTTCTCCATATCTTAGGGACCCATGGAGACCTTCCCTCCCGGGCTTGGTCTTCATGGTGACCTTCCCTTCTAGGCTTGGCTCATTTGTGACCTCTCCTCTTGGGCTTGGTCTTCATGGTGGCCTTCCCTCTTGGGCTTGGCTCATTTGTGACCTTCCCTCCTGGATTTAGTCTCTAATCATTAGTGTATTTTCCTCTTATCCCTCAGAGATGGCATAATTGGGTTAAAAGAATTATATTCATTATATGTGCTTTTCATGCTATGTATACTTAATCCTTCAAATTGTAGGTGAATTTCAAGGTTACATCAATTCTTACACTAATTGGTTAACTCATCCATAAAGGGAGAGAATCTATTATCAAATCATATTTCATAATTCATGATAACAAAGATCAAGATCATAATAGGGCTACCATAATTTAAGATTTTGTAAAATCAAGTTCATAATCGTGTTCCCTTCCTTTCATGATCATGATAAGGGCATATTTTAGAAATCTAGGAGTCTAGTTGGGAACTCAAGAGTTAGATAATACTAGTGCAATATTGAGATATAGGTCCATCATATTATTAAAATCGAGCCTAAAAAGAGTAATAATAGTTGATAGGGGATTTTCTGATTGTAACAAGTCTTCACATCATGATCTAGAGTTTCAAAGTCATGGTCATTTCGTGGCATGATCATGGTACATATCAAATAGGGGGAAAAGTTTGCTTAACTATGTTTAAGGCTTGAACAAGAATAGGGCAACATGGATTCAATCAAATAGGGACCTCAGTAAAATGAGGTATAACGTACAGATCCTCTTTATCTCATCCTATTAAGATCATTATCATTTTACCTCAAACATAGAAAGCATGTAGTCTAGATTTGGTAAAGTTGAGTTAACATGTTCTGAGAGGTCATACATGAGTGCTTAACTTTGAGAGTACTTTCATCGGTCATAATTGATTTTTCAAGTTAAGGTCAGATCATGGTATTACCATAATTTTACTCAATCTTACCACATTCTTTCAAATTTTAGTTCTCACCATACATAAGCTACCCATAATTGAGAGATCATGTGATTGTCATGAGTAGAAGAATCAAATGAGGGATGAGAAAACTAACTAATCATCATCTATTTGGGTGCCTTACGTGGTCCTTAATGAAAAGATAAGATGCTACAAGACTCTCTAAACTTTGAGGAAAGGATTTTAGTCCACCTAGGTTCTTAATATGTGTTATGCCTTAAACATATATAGATTCCTATGTCTTCAGCTATGATACCATTTTTCACAGAACCATTTATTACCCTCCTCCTATCCCCACTGACTACAGAATCAGTGGCAGTAGGGTTTGGGCGCCCATCCACAGAATGGCACATAATTTCACATAAGCAATATATATGAAAAAGCAATAACAAACTAAAGAGATGACAAGATACTAAACATGGAGATAGAGATATGTACCCATTTCTAGATTCAAATATACCCATTTGTATTTCATTTCAGAGCTTAGAGTCTTGAGTGCACCGGATCTTCATTTGGCAACTACAAATTCGATAACCACAATATATTAATGTTAAAGAATTAAGTACGCTATGATAAGGCATCCAAACTGTTTAAGAATATAATAAAATTTGCTTGATAGAAACATCATATAAACCAAGAATTAGAAATAAGGAAAGAACACTTAATGGCATTGTTTTATACAAAGTGTATTTTCAGTGCATTTCCATTATATGTAATAACATATTATGGTCGTCGACCAACTTCTCATTGGAACGGTCTGTAAGGGTGATCAATATTAGCTAACCCTTTTTATCGACATGGTCCTCTTTCTTGAGATCTCAAGTAAGGCGCCCAACCTTATGCCCTTACCCAAAGAATACAGGAAGGTATACTAAGTTTGTATAATGGACAAGTTCAATTATGTTCAAAGTTTGTGCAACATATTTCCAACAAAATGAATGTACTAATCATAGGGAACAAGTAGCTCAAACAAGCAATTAACTAGCCAAGCATTCATACTAGCATACATACAAACAAGTGAATAATATAGTACGGTCAAGAGATTAAGCGTACCTGGTGAGTAGAGTACAAGTTATGATTAAGATCTCTAGAGATGGTCTGGCCCAAGTGGACCCAAGATATAAAAAGATACAATGTAGAGTCTTAGTTCACTATGGTATTGATATTTAAATATCATATGAGTCATTTGGATGTTACCCTAGACCTAGGTTTCAAGTAGTTCAAACATAGTTTCTAAAGTTCTAAACATGCAAGAAATGATTCCAAAAAGCATAAGCATCAACACTAGACCTTAGGTCTAGGTAAACCATCCACATTAAGAGTGATACTTGACAAACATGATGTCTGGTTTAGGATTTAAGTAAGCATGAGATTTAGATTATCATCATGGTCTATTCATGCAAGATCATAATTAGCCATATTAGATTCATTTCATGTGATAGGGTCATGTTTCCAAGTCATAGATGCATACAAGAGCATAGGATAGATCACGTTGGTATTAGTGCTACAAGTCTGGTGAATCTACTGATCTAAAGCCATTAGTATAGCATGGAGAGAATCATTCTTACAAGATTGGAGTTTCAAAGATTAACATGTACTTTTAGAGCATGCTAGATGTTGAGTTCATTTCATATGAAATCAAAGAGTACATGAGTATGTTGCATTGCATTTCATGTCACAAGTTAAATTAGGGTCTGATCTAAGAGCCAAAGTATATAGTTTAACATTTAGGATCACTTTTTCATAGGGGTTTAAAGATCCAATCTATAAGTACCTGAACATTACATATTGGGCATACTAGGTCTTTAGAACATATCAGCTACTAATGGTGACCATATCATAAGACCACAGTCAAACATGGCACACATGATTATAAGGTTTACTAATTTCAAGATCGTAAGATTATATGATTATATGATATGAAGAAAGGATAAAGTTTCCATGTCGATCACGATACATCCTGCATGACCATAAGAGAGTCGTGTTTTAGGTCAAAGGTAAACATTTAGGGTACATCTATATGATTCAAAGAATAAATCAAGATTTAAGTGGATTTATGTAACTGATTTAAAGGTTCAAGCAACATGAGGTCATTAGAGACCCAAAAGATATATAATAGAGTATAAAGTTCATTAAACAAGCATAACAGTATTACTATTAGACAAATCAGGATAATTGCGAGTAGATTTAGGTTTTGAAACCATTTTAGTAGATATTGCTCAATGTTTTGACCAAAATGGTATATTTGGAGTTTATAATAGATAAGGGAGCAATTTGTTTTGAATTTTACAAAATTACCTTGTTTTGAGGTGATTAGGACCCTTAGATCTAGATCTAAGGGTAGAGGAGGGCCCTGGTGGTGCCTCATGTTTCTCCACTGGCTCCCGACCTCTCTTCACCACTCACAGCATCCCCAGGCATTTGGTGACCACCCATCATCGCTCAAGGGTTACCTGTTGACCAAATCACCCAGCGGAATCATGCGACTCTAGTGGCTCATCACGGTGATTGGGGCTCAGTCACCCACCTCACTAGGTGGCGTCCTATGATCTGACTGTCTAGCCAGGGACCAATGGTCGTTTGGTCATCTCTCCCACACCAACCCCATCTCCGTGATCCCTCCCTACAGGCAGAGGCACAAAGGCACGAAGCTCGCCCGAGTTCAGACGAAACAAGGGAGGAGGGCGTGAAGTGCTAGATTGAGTTTTCAGGTGTGACCCCTAGGACCACCCGGAGGTGGCTGGCCACTGGAATCATGTTGAGAAGGTGTTGAGGGAGAATGCCTGATCTGGGCTAAGCAACGGAGCCGCCAAACTGGAGGACAAAGCAGAGCAGAAAAAGGGTTTTCCCAGTTGTGATTTCAACTACAAAATGATAGCGATGAACAAAGGAGGGTTGGCAAGGGGATAGGGTATGCCAATTCAGGGTTAGGTGTGGTGTCAAATTGTCCTGGCCAACCAGGAAGCCTTCGTACAATTTGCTCTGTAAAGTTGGTGAAAAAGGTGGGAGAAAGGGGGAGGGCCATCAGATTTGGCTTGGATCCCTGTTTGTGGGATCTGAGGGTCCTGAATCTACCGTTCCTTCAACTTGGCGTGTGATTGGTTGTTGAGGCCCCATCTGGGTAGTCAAGTAGTAAGGTAAAAAAACCAATTAATTCAAGTTAAATTGATCCATTTTCATAAATTCATAACTTGAGCTCTAGAGGTCCGATTGAGGAATTTTTGTGTCATTAGATTTGCAGTTGAAACCTATATGACATGAACTATATTTCATCACAATAAGAGTTAATTAAAGGAGTTAAATTTTGATTGCAACATGATGATACATAATAGACATGCCACTTAGTTCAAAACTCAAATTGGAGTCGTATATAAGTACAAGGTGATATTTAGCCAAACTCAACTCATCAATTGAGCCTAAAGCGACTCAAAATAGTCAAATTGAAGGTCATGAAGGTTATTGAGTGCAATACAGCATCAATTGAGCCAAAAAGTAAACAAATTGAGTGAGAGAAAATCCAAGTTATCATAGAAATCATGGTTCCCTGGGTGTTGGGTTATGTTCCTAGGGTTCTAAAGATGATTATAGAAAGTTAATATATTGGCTTGGATTTAGAGAGGTGGAGGGGATCTGGGAAAGGAAACATGTGAAAAGAAGGAAACCTAGGTTTGGTCAGAGGTATAGGTTGTAGACCCTCAGAATATTAAGGTTGAAAGGTTGCATAACAGAGAGAATAAAGTAGGTGGAACATATGTGTGGTGTGAGGAAGGTTAGAAAGAGACATAATTGGGAGATAAAATCACAAGAACTATGTGGCTACCTTCCTTTTATGAATAGAGGGAGAAGACGATCATGATTCATTGGATCAACGTCCTTTGGTCACCAAGGAATCCACCCACAATAGAAATCTAGAAATTACCAAAAGTTGTGTGACAAATTATAACCTTTATGAAATCCCAATCCTTGAAATCGTTTATTATCAATTTATTTTATTTTCTCTTTTTCCTTCTTTAATAAAATTAGGCTAGTCTCCATTATCTGAAAGGGATGAAAATTGGCACATAGACTAACTAGGACATGTAGATCCCAAATTTAGTAATAGTTTCTACTTTTAGGAGAAACCTTTACTATATTTACTATTTTAGATATCATCTTATATTCTCCTTCCTGACAAAGACTAAGGCATCAATGATTATTGTTTTAATGTGAAACTTGACATCTCAACTAATTGGGACCCAAACAATTTGATTTTACCATTAGATCTAGGTTTTGAAGTTTCCTTTTAGGATCTTTAATAAAATTAGCGTTTAGGGTCAATATGTTTGTATATACTATAATCTCACATCATTATATTCAATTCCATTCATTAGAGTCTTATGAATTTCATATAGTCATAAAAAGAGTTATGATGTATTATATTGCACAACTTTTTGTATTTTACATGTTTATCCTATTAAGTTCATTAATTGAATATTAACTTATATGAAGTTACATTATCCATATCTATAAACATAAAATCTCCAATCGTTGTTCCATTTCATGTATTAAGCACATTATACCCCTCACTAGACATATCTTATTCATTACGTGTATATTAGATAACAAAGGAAACATATGTGACATATTATATGAACTCAATTATATATTATCACAAGGGTTCCCATGTCGGCACATTGCAACAAATCCTTTTTTCTACAGCATTGCTTCTATCTTTTTAGGAGCACTGGACACCATGGCTCGTATGAACTATATCTTGATATGCAATGTTGATTATAGGAATGCCATTTAATGACTTGTATATATTCTCAAGCCTAGGTTTAGGTTCCATATTTCCTTCTTATCATCATATAAGGGTTTACATATCTAGTGTATAGTTATAGTTACATGTAACCTTAGCTAGGGTTTACACTACAATCTCTCATTATGTGTCATTAATGATCATTATGGTACGCATAGACATAGGTGTCGTAGGGTTTAGATGAATCCTTTTTTAGATAAAATTGAAAGTCTAAGCATTCAAGCATCACATCCAAGGGATTAGGGTTTCTATATTCAAGATGCTAGGTGTGGATATGTTACAACATTCTACCCCTTAAAGAGGATTTCTTCATCAAAATCCAAGCAACCAAAACCTAGTGTAAAGTGTCACTAATTGACCAAGATGTAAGTATATCAATCCAAGCATCTTGTCTCTACTAGGTTTCCCTTACTAGAAGTAAAACTATACCAAATCCTAGGGTTCTCTCATATATATATATATATATATATATATATATATATATATATATATATATATATATATATATATAGAGAGAGAGAGAGAGAGAGAGAGAGAGAGAGAGTCAGGCTAGAATACACTCAAGTGTACAGATCGCATGAATACACTCAAGTGTGTTTGTATATCAAGACTATTTTTTGCAAAATGTAAACCATTGATCTTCACTGTCATACTATAACTAGGCTACATACAAATTTTGACCCCATTTGGATGAGTGTAAGTCACTCATCCAAGGGAAATAAAATCGACGCACGAAACTAATTTGAAATGCATAATTTTTGTGGTCTTTATAACATGACCTAAAAATGTCCAAATGTGCTAAAATTTTGCGTATGATCTATTCACAAGATGTTTAAGAAGATCAAAGGATTAGATTTTTGAAAAAAATATTGCATCATGAAAAACTACTTGAGTGTATTCTGCTCTGAATACACTCGAGTGTATTCTAGCCTGACTATATATATATATATATATATATATATATATATATATATATATATATATATTCAATCCTTTTTTGTTAGGAATACCACTTGAATTGAGAAAATTTACATTTTTTCCAAGGTGAAATTATTATTTTGTACCTCATGAGTACGCCATCGCCTGTGGCATTTTTGGCATATTAGGGTTAAGGTGTACAATTAGGGATTAGTAAATAAATCACATTTTAGGATCATATTGGAGCATCATATATTGTATGGAACTTATTGAATGAATTATCTAAAATTTTAATGTAAAAATTAGTCACACACATGAGGTTTTCCATATATGTCGACTTTAATTTATTGTGAGCATGTGGTTCAAGGAGATACACTTATCAAACTTCACATTCATTTAGTGTTTATCCTAATCTTATTGTTTCTATAGCAAGTTGGTGAAAAAGGGGCAGCAAGTTAGATTGTTTATACTTTTCAACCTAATTACTATCTTACATTATTTATGGTCACTACTTTAGATAAGTGAAGATTAGCACGAAAACCTTTATTAACTCGTATGGTATAGCTGAGTTTATTCATTTTCTTGGTTAGATGGTGGTTTATATCCCTCTAACATATTAGGGGGAGTTACTATATAGTTAGTTAATATAATTATTCAAATCCACCTTAAAAGTTAAAATAACTATCTAGAATCTATAGGTTACATGACTCCACCCCTTAAAAAAGGTTTAACCAAATACGTCAAACAAAACAAATCTTAAAGGTATTAGGGTTTTACTTGGGGGTATGCTCATGATATACATTGTTCATTTCTCCAACCATAAGGTCATATCCGCCTAGGGTTGGTTTTTAGGTCCTTGTAATTCTAATCTAACAACCCTAAGGTTCACATGAGCATCCAAGAAGTCATTGGGTACAACTTTATATAACTTAAGGGAGATAAAATGGTATGTAAACTAATCCTTTACCACAAGCTACACATTTTGTAGTCATCACTCTATACTCAAAACTAGGGTTTAAGATTTCCATTCTGACTAATTCTAGGGGTTTCTCTACTAGAACTTCATACATTCCTTTGTTGACTTGATTCAAGAAAAATCAATAAATTCAGATGAAGTTATTGTACATATTGTAGTATAATGGAAAATAAGTTTTTCTTCAAGAAATCATGCTATATAAATAAAAAATGAGCTCAAAATCAATGTGAGAGCCATGTCATAACTTTTCCTGTGTTGAGATCTCACTATCCTACTACTTTAGCATCCCCATTACCAACTCCATCCCTAAGTCAAACTCATAACATCCAAAGACATATGCCATAACTAACCTACATTATAGGGTATGAGAAGTTAAGGTATCATCATGTTAGGGTTTACTCATCAAGATCCTTGTATGTATTCCATATGATTTATTAATCCTCACATATACAATACCCTAGGGTAAACAACTAACTTAGAAGGTTTCCATGTAGGGTATGGGCTCTACTTAGGGAGAAAAAATTGTAATAGTCAGAATATAACTACTATGCCTTTGATACCATCTTGAAGGAGTGGGACCCGAGCGAGGATCTACTTCCTAATAAATAAAATTAGAGTCATCATCCATAATACACATGAATACATTTTCTACAATTGGATGAATAACTTTTATTTAATATTTCATAAATGGTTATCATATAGAACAAAGTATAGAAGTGGATCAAAATTTCATGACTATATTCAATTTTGCAAGATTACACAATAATCTCTTGCTAGGGGCTTACATGAAGAAAACAACTTCAAGATCTAAGAAAAGAGATATCCAAGATATTCCAAGTCTATCTCCCAAGAGTTACCTCCACTAATCCAAGTCCAGGTCTTCATTACAAGTCTTTCATGTTCTTTCACCTAAGGGGTTGGAACCATACCCCATAAGTTAAAACAAAATAGAAGTTGTCAGCATAAAACTCAGTATGTGCATATATATAGGTAATGAGCAAAAATTATGGGAAAAAACAACAATTAAACTTTTTCAAAGCTTCCCAGATCAACGAGGGATAAAGAAAGTCTAAATATTTATCGAATTCAACATAAAAATAAGAAGATATTCAATAAAAGAGTTTCTTTCCTTATTCAATATCATAACAAAATATCACAATCATAAGAAATGTATGTAAACAACATTAGACCAAAATTATTTCAAGCAAGGTTGGGACACCACAGGATCTTAGTCAAAAAGTAGGTAGTAAAGTGCATGTGTATATATATATATAGAGAGAGAGAGAGAGAGTCAGGCTAGAATATACTCGACTGTACAGATCACACTGTACACTCAAGTGGTGTTTACATATCTAGACCATATTTTTTGAAAATCTAAATCGTGATATTCATTATAATAAATATAGGCCACATGCAAATTTTGGATCTCATTTGGATTCTTCTAAGTCACTCTTTCATGATCAACAAAATAGATGCACAAAACTAATTTGAATTGCGTCATTTTGTCACCTTTAGATGCATGACCTATAAGTGTCCAAATGAGCTTAAATTTTATAAATTGTATGCTCATAAGATATTTATGAAGATCAATGTTTATATTTTCAAAATAAACATTGCATGATGGAAAACAAATTGAGTGTATTTGGTATCTGGTATACTCGAGTGTATTCCTGCTTCTATATATATATATATATATATATATATATATATATGTATATATATATATATACAGATATATATATGTGTGTGTGCATCCATTTGAAAAGCTCATTTGAGGCAAAAAAAATGTGCCATGTGTATGGTTGTACTCAAGTACCACTACTAAAAATAGAATCAATCTAAGTCATGCATGTATGTTGAGGCAAGAAGTAAGTTTAGCCAAGCTCAAATAATAGGATGAGAATGACAAATAGTGATCATGTGGGTTTAGAGGATCCATAAACAAATACCACTCATATCCACAATCAAGATAAATCATAAGACCACATGTGGACATTACATTGGAAAATAAGATTTCATTTAGTTCTATTTCCCCAAATATGGTTACAACATGTAAAAAGATGAACAAGGTACATATCAAAGTCTAATAAGAATACCCATCACACAGAGTATATCATAAGAACCATCTCATGAATGAAATTCTCCAAAAAGAGTGAAAATGTGTAGGTCTTATGTCTCAGAAGACCAAAATGGGGAAAATATAGGTGATTGCTAAATATATTAACAGTGATGCAACATACATCAAGAGAGAGAGAAATATATCAACTTATCAATGTGATTAAGGTGATGAAGCATACCTCATATTCAGTCTACCAAGAGCCAAGCTAAACCCTAGGTCCACATCAAGGTTCCAAGCCACCTAGTCCACACATAAATGAGACTAGGGTTAAGTTCATATCAATTACATGAACCCTAAAAATTTTCTTTTTATTATTAATGAATTAGGTTATCAAAACCAATCCATCTTATAGATTATATTTCGTTGACTTCATAACATATTTTACTTTATTTTTCTATGTTGCAAATTATTATATATGAATTTTAGAAATTCTAATCAATTAGAAAATTTCATAAAAATTATATATTTATTGATTGAAATTAGGCAATGAAACTGGTACCAATGGAAGAAGAAAAATCTCAGGGTTTCATAACATATTTTGTTTTGTTTTTATCACTTGCGGTTGATTTACTATGAATTTTATAAAACTTGACCAACCAGTAATATTAGAAAATCCACCTCTATAATTCATTATCTTTTCAGAGAGAAGGGACCCGGATGAGTAGGCCCTATAAATATTGACAACATCTCTTGAGTCCTCTCAAATAAAAATGTGATGCAACAACACAGAATCGTTGTAAGTACATAAATACCCTTGTAGGGAAAAAGGAAGTAAAGAAAATGAGAGGGGTAAAATTGAGAAATTGTCATTTGTCATCTTCTTACTCTCATCGGCTCATCCTGTGAAACACCTAAATGTATCAGATTTTGATGTCAAGAAAACAAAATTCCAACCCACTTCCCAACGGTCCCATCTAATGATCCTTGTAACTTGCACATGGCATGTCGATCTCAGCGAGCCCGGGAACTAGACTGTGCGACAACCAGGAGCCGAAGATTTCTAATGACATTAATGACAAGAAGGTGATTCTCATTGAACCCCACTAAAAAGGAGGAAAGATCGTCAACGGTTGTATCACAGTCTCCCGGCAAGCTTGCACAGAGGCAAAGAAGGAGGAAAAAACATCAAACAATCCCCGAGAAACCCGACATTGCTCCCAGATCCATAGAAGAATCTAAAAGAGGGTGAAAGGATTACCAAATTTCAAAGCCCAATTAGCACCGCAAGAAGCTTTTCCATGTACCATGTATGTATTTCAAAGCGCCTCTAGCGGTTGCGTAGGCCCGAGTCCCCAAGTCAGAGTTTGGGGGTAGATGGAGATAGGTCGAGCTTGGGGACATAGAGGAAGGGAACCATGGTTTCTTGGGTGATGGTTTGTGTTCGTGGGGTTTCGAAGATGATCAGGGAAATTTAATATATATAGGTTTGGGGTTTAGAGAGACGAGGAGGGGATCCGAGAAAGTAAATAGGGGAAAAGAAGGAAACTCAGGTTTGATCAGGGGTATAGGTTGTTGACCCTAGGAACATTAGGGTTCAAAGGCTACAGAGCAGGTAGAGTACACTAGAGGGGCACATCTGTGTGGTGTGAGGAAGGTCAGAGAGAGAGATAATTAGGAGATAAAATCAAACTATTTGGCTACCTTCCTTTTATGAACCAAGGACGAAGACGATCCCTAATTCATCGAATAAACATTTTTTGGTCACCAAGGAATTTTCCCAAAATAGAAATTTGGGAATTACCAAAAGTTGGGTGACAAATTATAGACTTTAGGAATGCTTGGTCCTTGAAATCATTTATTGTCATTTTATTTGTATTTTCTCTAGTTTCCTTATTTATTAAAATTAGGCTAGTTACCATTATCTGAAAGGGATGAAAATTGACACATAGACTAGCAAGGACATGTAGATCCCAAATTTAATATTAGTTTCTACTTTTGGGACAAACCTTTACTGCATTTTCTATCTTATATATCAACTTATATTTTCTTCGTAACAGAGATTAAGGCATCCATGATTATACCTTTAATGTGAAATTTGACATGTCAACTAATTGGGACCCAAAAATTTTGTTTTTTCTATTATTCTTGGGCTTTAAATTTTCCTTTTTAGAGTTCTAATACAATTAGGGTTTAGGGTCTTTACCTTTATATCTATTATAATATCACATCATTATCATCAATATTCATTTATTAGAGTCCTATTTATTTCACGTTGTTATCAAAAGAGTTGCGGTATATTATATTGCACAAAATTCCATATTTTACTTAAATAGTGTATTAAGTCATTAATTGAATATCAACTAGATAAACATAAAATCTCCAGTTGTTATTCCATTTCATGTGTTTAGCATATTATACCACTCACTAGACATATCTTAGTTATTATGTGTATATTAGCTAACAAAGGAAACATATGTGACATGTTTCATGAAGTCACGTATATGTTATCACATATTTAGGTTATCAGTTTAATATGGGCATATCATGATATGTGATGTTGGTTATAGGACTGAATGCCAATTAATGAGTTATACATGTTATTAACTTAATATGATTGTATCATGATATGTGATTTTTATTATAGGATCGGATGGCAATTAATGAGTAATGCATGTTATTAAGCCTAGGTTTAGGTTCCATATATCCTTCTCATCATCATATAAGGGTTTATAGATCAAGTGTATAGTTATGATTACATGTAAACTTAGCTAGGGTTTACACTACAGTCTCTCATTTTATATGCATTAATGTTCATTAGGGTACACATAGGTGTGTTAAGGTTTATGTGAATCCTTTTTGGCTAAAACTAAAGGTCTAAGCATACAAGCATTACATTCAAGAAGTTAGAGTTTCTAGAGTCAAGATGCTAGGTTTGGTTATGTAACAGGTCGAAATTGAGGGGAAAAGGTAAGATCTTGGTTAAGTTGTATTTTTGTAGTTTGTATGTCTAATTTGGACATGAAAGGTACCAATTTAAATATATTGAGGCCTAGAATATTAAAAATGTTATATTTGGGTTTTGGTACATGAAGTGAACCTAGATTTAATGAGAAGTTAGGCATGGTTATAATAATGGATGAGTCTTGATATAAAAAAATATGAGTAAATAGATCTTGGAAAACATCTATAGACCCTTGTTGATGCCTAGGATTGATATAGTACACTTGATCGTGATGCATAATGTAATATTTCATATTTTTCTTTGCAAACCTTATAGAGGTAGTGGCCCTAATGTTATTTGAGAGAATGTCCTAATGATAAGTAAAGTGTCCAAAACATCAACATAAAATTAGTCAGACATTCAGAACATGTTTTATAACACTCTCAAATCGGTAACTATGTATAAGTGGAATGGAATTAGGTAAATGATCCTACACCCCTAAGATGGAATAGGAACCCGAATTAGACCTAGATAATATGGGTTTTAGTTTGATTGGTATTCATGAAATGTTCATGATATTTTTAGGAATCAAGGTACTAAAATTTACATTGATACAATAAAGATTAGTGGCCATGCCTTGGGTTTTTATTATACTACAACATGAGCTTTCCTAACACTTCATGTTGAAGGTATATAATGCAGATGTTATCATGTGGTAGATATTACGTATAATTATTATGCATTTCTTACTGCATCAATGTATTAATACTTCGAACAAATCAGTTACATATTACCTTTTCATGTTTTAAGATCAAACAAAAGATACAGGTGTAAACCCTAAGTTAAGATCAAATAAGAATAAGACTATGTACAAACTAGACCTTATCTAATGAACACTAATGGAAGGTTGGTACCTCGTGAGCCCCCTTCATTAAATATCATTTCAGGTTGTTCAACCCTACATACACACCTTTGAGTTTGACATGGCAGATAAGACAATTTTTCAAATGTGTTCGCCCTAACCTATACACCTCTTGTGTGGCTAATGAGATCAAATCAATCAAAATCATAAAGTTGGTGCCCTGATATGTATACTAAGTTAAGAATGCATCCTAATCTCGTTAATAATGATTATGCATGATATTATTAGTTACGGTACAGTGTTAAGTTTTATGTTTATCTTATTTTAAAACCGACCACTTATAATGGTTTGTCGAATGAATAACTATTGTGGATGCACACAAGTAGTCGACAACATGGACTCACTCTCAACAGGTTTTAAAGCATTGTGGGGTGTCATTTTTACGATCCAAAGAAATTTATCTAACTTCCACATTATCGTGTATTAAGGCTTTTATTGTAACTTAGTGAAAGAATGTGTTTTAGAATCGGTGTCAGCTATATCCCGTGTAAAATTATTATATAATACAATGAATAGTAAGCTATTGTTACAACTTTTTAGTAAAAACTTGATATCCATTCCTCCGCATTTTACATATGGATCGCACTTGGGGTTTTAAAAATAGTACTTGTCAAAAGTCAATCCACCAAAGAGATGGCTGAACTGCTGCAAACCTTCCTCTAACGTCATTGTAAAAGGGGGACCCTCTCGAGATAATCTCGCATCACTAAAAGCTCCTCCAAACTACCATTGCATTTTCAAATAATCAGTTCCAAGCCTAAACAATGGAACAGCTACCAAGCTCCAAAACCTGGCGTAATTAGTTATCAGCAGTTCTTCATCGCCGGGTAAGACAAAAGTTCACTTGGTAACTGGAGCAAGAGAACAAATGAAAGCAATATGAGGAGAGGAAACAACATCTTGCAACCAACGCACATCCGCTCATAATATTTGTAGCAAAGAACAACTGCCACTTGCGGAGCTGTTTTGTGGCCTAGCAGGTAAGCAACCAACGGTCAGTGTGCAGCGTATCCCAGAAGAAATTTCTGGACCTTGCAGTCACCTATAAGCTTGAGACATTGTAGATGCGTGTCAAGCCATTTGTGTCGCCAAGCAGCTATCATCAGCTCAAGATCTGACATCACCGCCTCACCTTTGACAGCACGCCTCTGCTCATGAACTGAAATATTTTGTGTTTAGTACATAAAGAGTAAACCAACTAAGCGAAAAGGTTGGGCAAACATCCATGTTGCAATAACAAACCAGTCAATTCATAAGGAACATACAAGGTTATGCTAACCTATCTACAAAGTTTGCGTTAGATTTTAGCATAAACTGCAGGTGTCTGGCAGATGCTAAGTTTATATCATATCATAAACGCAACAACTTACATCAACCGCTAAATTTCCTGCAACTTAATCCTCATATCGTAAACATTCATATCCGCAACAACCACTTCTGTAACAGCATCAGCTCACTGTATTGTTCCTATGCTATGTTTCATTATTAATTCCTTGAAGTAGACGGTCAGTTAAGATTTGCAGTCATGTTTAGCCTGTTTGAATTCGAATTAGAACACAAATGTCAATAAGATCAAACTGTTAAAAATACTAAAGCAGAAATTGAATATTAGCACAAGTGCGTCCATAATGCCGAAATTTGCAACGTTACTAGGTGGCATTGTACCATATTCAAGTCAGTTGAGCCAAACCAACTACAAACCTCATGAATGCCTTTGTTTTCAAACACAGCCACCAACTAATAAGCCAGATATAAGATGAACTTGGCCTAACATGTACCAACTTTTAGCCATTAATAATAGCGTACTTAAACCAGTACAGTGTAAGGCTTACCACAATGCAAATTCTTACAGAAATGAATACATCTAACATTTGTGGATATATACTAACATGTCATGCTACTGATCCAGTATATGCTTATAATAGGTCAATGCATAGGTTAGAAGAACAGGTGGAGCCCAGGTCGACAATCGGCCTAGTCTTAGCAAGAATATCAATGTATCAAAACCTCAGCATGCACCAGACCGGAGTACTGAAGCAAAACCCAGTTTGAAATCTACACTACCGGAATGGAGCACAACAAAATGATGGGTTATTATTAGAATTGTAGATAATGCCACACTGCATGCCATATATCGGCAGCAGAAACCATGCGTGTATTATGTGAGTTAATTAGGGATACAGCAGAGGCATTTAACATTCAGTTTTACTGAACTAGGCCAGCCATTCACCTGGTGTCAACTTCATTTTGCTCTGAACCAGTTCGACCAGCAGTTGGACCTACAACAAGAAAATGATGACATCAGCACAACATCCTCAACCCAATCAAAAAAGAAAAATCAGATTAGTTGATATTATAATCTTTATTTGGTCAAACCAGTGCTTAAACCAATTTCAGTTAATTCAAAATATTTGATACCCTTCTAAATCTGGAAGAAACTTAATCCTGAAAAAGGTAGGATATTTTGAATCTCTGGATAGAAGAGTTATACTTATCCAAATGATCTGATCTTATAATATACATGGTCTTGATATAATTTAACAATATTCATTTGATTTCAACAAAGTTTCTGTTTTGTAAGTAATCAGCATAAGCAAATCATCCTAACTAAAATCGATCTGACCTAGTTTTTACTACAGAATAAGACAAGGAGTGTGTAGTGGCCAATTAGCTATACCATGTCTGCTTAAGTACTGATGAGGGGCGCATTATTCAAGTGGTGACCATATAAATTGAAAGAATATGGTATGGATCAGTAATGTGTTAAACTCTCAATAGTATTTTTGTTGGGTCCTTTGTAAGTTAATCTGATCATGGTTGTCGACTTGTCTCCCATGCTTCAGCCTTAGGGTCTTAAATGGTATATAGTTAATTGTGTATAATTGTAGTAGACCTGGGACTACAGGCCCATTAGTCAAGCCACGGTCCATTTAGAAATCCTATAGGACAGTCTGTACTATCCATGGATACACTCCTAAACCAATAAGTACAAGTGCTCGGTTACATGTTCTATTACAAAGTTATTATTTTCCCTCTTTTGTTCTTGATACGGAGCATCCTAAGATCTAGTCACCACAATAATGCATGTCGAAAATAAGATAGAGGTGAGTAGATAATTGATTAGGCAAAACCCTACTCCTACATATAGGAGAGGGGGACACCTACAACTTGGGCTCAGATACTAATGGGCCAAACATGGTTAGGCGCATATACATAATAAACTCAATAACCAATAACTCTAATACTCCACCTCAAGTTGGAGCATGGGTGACATACACGCCCAGCTGGCCAAGACAGACTTAAAACAAAAAGACTACATAAGAGAAAATACATAGTCCATGCAAAAATTGATCTCACCCTAAATCTTGCAATACGATAATTAAAACACTCAAACACTCCCCCCAAACAAATAGCATAAGCCGGTAGCAAGCAGGTCTTATCCCCCTGACAAAGATAGCACCATTGCGGAAGCACATAGGTCAACTCTCTTAAGTAAATAGTGTTGATGCAGTAGTAGAAGAGCAAATCCCCCCTGAAATAGATAATTGCCAAACCAATAGGTGCACTCGGAAACAAACATATGTAGTTTTAGCATCCATCTTGAACAACAGATGGTGGAGACATGTGTACAAGTAATCTAAGTCGTGAACTCAGTCGTCATTGTTATCGAATTAGTCCCCCCCCCCCAAGAAGCACCACTATCAACATGGCACGCGATAGTTGGGATAAAAGGCATTGATAACCGGTGGAAAATAAGATAAGTGGCAATCCGTAATCTATCAGGCAAACCGTACTGTGTATAGAAGACAGGAACACTTACGATTTGGAATCAGACATGAATGGAGTCAATAAGTTTGGGTATGTATACATAATAAACTCAATTACCATTAACTCTAACAATGCTCATATTCGCAACATGTGGCAGCCATCTCTATCGTGGCCAGTTGCAGGCACATTACCCTATGTAGTCCACTTCTGTCTTGTCCATTGACCTCTTGCCTAGACCGTATCCTGCTTATTTGTGGTGGCTCCTTGGGTTATTTGTCTCCATATTCAAAGCATCTACAATCATTATCCGCTGCAGCAAGATATGAGAAGCTGAGAGATGGGGAGCTACTGCATTAATGGCCTCAGATCCTGTGGTTGTTACACTCACGGAAAAGTCCTCCTTTAGGCCTTCCCCGTGTCAATTGTCTACGTCCAAGTTAGCCAACCAAATATTTCATGACTGACAAGATCCTCACAAATCAAGTGTAATTTGTCTTTGGACGTCATAAAACCATCTTTAGTACCCGACATGGCCTCAGATGAAATGTAAGTAAGTTTAAGATCACAAGATAAAATATCTCAGACAGCATCATCAGACAGGCCAAGAGGTGGGTGGAGCCTTCTTGGCTACCGAGAGACTCTTGTCTAGTACGCTCACGGGATTGAAGAGAAAAAAGCAAATAAGTACACCACCATGTCTGAATGGCTCAATCTTTTCATTTGTTTGAGTTGTAGGAACCACTCAAATTCCTTATGTTGGAAATTCTCCTACTACACAAAAAAAACGCCATTGCATAACCATGAAGGGAGTCAGATGGTGATTCTTTCACATCATCCTACGGGGCATTGTTCACTATTAGTGGGAATCTAGAAAAAATATATTGTAGACAGGAAAAGTTATGTGCGGAATGAGATACTTTGTATTGACTGGGCACACCTGTATATATGGACACGGGTGGTGGCCAATATCCGTTTACACAGTGTGGGACTAATCCCATATACACAAAGAATATACAGGAAAATAAAGAATAATGAATAAAGGGAATAAATACTTATTATTTTAACATTGCCCCTCAAGTTGGTGCATAGATGTCATAGGCACCAAGCTTGTTACATAAGAATTTTACTTGGCATCCATTGAGGGATTTTGTGAAAAGATCAACCACTTGATCTGCTGAACGGACTAGAATAAGTACAATTTGGTGATCTTGTACCTTTCTCGAATGAAATGGCAATCAACTCCAATATGTCTGGTCCTTTCGTGAAAAATTGGGTTGGAAGCAATGTGGACAGCAATTTGATTATCACACTTGATTTTCATTGCTTCAGACTGCTTGATTCCCAGTTCTTCTAGGATATTCTTGGTCCATAGGAGATCATTGGTTGCATGAACCATTGCTCTGTGTTCAGACTCAGCGCTAGATTGGGCTACCACTATTTGTTTTTTACTTTTCTAGGATACGAGATTGCCCCCTACAAAGACACAATATCCGGATATTGACATGCGATCGATCACACATCATGCCCAATCAACATCTGAGAAGCCCTGCACTTTGAGATGTCCATGATTTCTGTACCATACACCTTTGTCTGGACTCTTCTTGAGATAGAGAAGAATCCTACATATGATTAATGTAGAGGTTATCCATTAATTGACTAACCACACTAGTAGCAAAGGATATATCTGGACGAGTGACTGTAAGATAATTTAATTTTCCAACCAGTCCTCTATATCTTCATTGATCTTCAAGTGGCTCTCCCTCCTTGTACAGCTTAATTTTGGGATCCATTTGAGTATTTGCAGGCTTTGCTCCAAGCATACCAGTTTCTTCAAGTAGATCAAGAGTGTATTTCCTTTGGGAGATGACCATGTCATCATTAGATCTAGCAACCCAATACCAAGAAAATATTTTAGGAGGCCTAAATCTTTAGTTTGAAATTTACTTTGAAGAAATTGTTTAAGCTGCAGAATACCTTGTTGATCATCTCAAGTACTGACAATATCATCAACATAGACAATAAGGAGAACACAACATGAAGATCCTCGATGATGGAAGACTGAATGATCAAGACCTGACTGTAGAAGACCGAATTCAAGTATAGCTTGACTAAATTTCCCGAGCCAAGCTCTTAGGGATTGCTTGAATCGATAGAGAGATTTATGAAGACGACAAGCTAGATGTGACTCCCCCTAAGCAACGAACCCAGGAGGTTGCTCTGTATAGATTTCTTCAGAAAAGTCACCATGGAGAAAAGCATTCTTGATATCAAGTTGGTGCAAGGGCCAAGACAAATGAGCTGCCAAAGAAATAAAAACTCGAACAGTAGACATTTTAGCAATAGGAGAAAGTCTCAAGATAGTCCTCGCCATATACTTGAGTGTCTCCCTTGGCTACCAAATGAGCCTTTAGACGATGAACAATACCACTAGGCCCGACTTTGATGGAGTAAACCCATCGGCACCCAACAACAACCTTGTCTGTTGAAGGAACCAAACTCCAAGTGTGATTATGGCGAAGAGCATTCATCTCATCTTCCATAGCATGACGCCATCATGGGTGATTCATGGTAACAGATATAGAACTAGGAATAGAAATATCGGTTATGGATGATATGAAGGCTTTATATGAGAGATAAACAGTCATAGGAAATAAAGTTAGAAATAGGATGAAGAGTGCATGCTCGTTTTCCTTTCCGAATAACAATTGGTAGATAAGGGAACTACCACTGCTACCTGGAGCTCCAGACTGAGTGGTAATTGAAGAAGGGTTGACAATTGTGTGTCTGATCCTTGCTCTTGATTGTTGTGTTTCTCTCCTTGGGATACAGGTGGAGATGACTCTTCCTAGACAGGGGGTGACGAGATCTCAATGACAACCAGACATGGGAGAGCTCATTTAAGATCTCTCACTGAGTGGGAATCTCCAAGGTACGGAGTATTTTCAAAGAAGGTTATAGAAGAGAAAAGTCTTTATTCGATATGTTTAAACAAATACAATGCTCTCTCTTTTATAGGATAAGAGAGTAAGAAAGAAGCAAAACTAGGAAATGTGGGATAAAAGAAATGCTAAAGGTAAGACAAGTCTAAAGCACATAACATAGCATAACACAATAAAGCATATATACTAATACTCCCCCTCAAGCTGGAGCATAGATATCTATCATGCCCAGCTTGTCCACCATGGTAGTGAATCTGGCCTTCGGAAGAAGCTTTGTGAAGATATCTGCTACTTGATCAGAAGTATGAGTATATGGAGTAGAAATGTTGTCAGATAACACATCTTCTCGGACAAAATGGCAATCCACCTCAATATGCCTGTTGCACTCATAAAATGTTGGATTGCTAGCAATGAATATAGCAGCTTTATTGTCACAATACATAGGAATAGGATCAGGATCAGAAATGTCAAACTCCATTAGAAGACCATGGACCCACAATAGTTCACAAGTAGTATGAGTCCATAGCTCTATACTCAGCTTCGGCACTAACACGGGCAACAACAATTTGTTTCTTGCTGCGTCAGATGACAAGATTACCTCCCACAAAGGTCTAGTAACCAGATGTAGATTTACAATCTAGTTTGTTGCATGCATAATCAGAATCTGAATATCTTGTGATTTTATAATGTCCATGTCTTCTGTAGAATAAGCCTTTTCCTGGAGAATTTTTCAGATATGTCAGAATATGGCACACAGCATCCCAGTGGCATTGTCTGGGTTTATCTGGATATCTACTGACTAATCCAACTGCAGAAGATATAACAGCCCTTGTAACAGTCAGATATATAAGTTTTACCAACTAATATACAATATTGTTGGTTATCTGGGTATGGGGGAGAAGAATCATCATCCCAGTTGGTATTGGGATCTAAGGGAGTATCAGTAGGTTTTGCTCCAAGCATGCATCGTTTTAACAAAAGATTCAGTATTTCCTCTGTGATAAACAAATATTTGAAGAAGAGCGGGAAACTTCTATACCAAGAAAATATCTCAATTTTCCCAGGTTTTTAGTGATAGTGTTTTTCCATGTATTCTTTAGTAGCCTAGATGCCTGCTTGATCACTCCCAGATAAGATAATATCATCAACATAGACAATCAGAATTACAAGGCCAGAGGAAGTTTTCTTAATAAAAACAGAGTGATCAGAATGAGAGCAGCGGAAGCTAAATTTTTGAAGAATATGACTCAATTTGTCAAACCAGGCACATGGACTCTGTTTCAGTCCATAGATTTGCGTAACTTGCAGACTTTAGAACACTTCCCCTGAGCCACAAACCCGATGGTTGCTCCATATAGACCTCCTCGTGCAGGTCACCATGTAAGAAGGCATTTTTAAAATCCAAATGAAACAAGGGCCAATCACAGTCACAGCCATAGAGATAAGAACACTGATAAAATTTAGACGTGAAATTGGAGAGGTCTTAATCAACTCCATACATTTGGGTATAATCTTTGACAACAAGTCGAGCCTTCAATCTTTCAATGGTACCATCCGGTTGATACTTTATAGTAACGATCTAGCGACACCCTATAGGGGAACAATCTGCATGAGCATCAACCAAGTGCCACGTATGATGATCAGTAAGGGACGGCATCTCAGTCTCCATAGCATGGCGCCATGTAGGATGTTGTAAAGCCTGAGATACATTCTTAGGAATAGAGACAGATGATAAAGCAAAGGTAAAATTGGACAAGCTAGCACCCAGATTAGTAGTAGAATAAAATCTCCAATAGAATGTTGAGTGCAAGACCGGGTCCCCTTTTGTAGGCCAATCAGAAATATATAAATCACAAAACACCTGTGGTTGTGGGGAATCTGTCGACGAAGTTGAGGAATTGGTGAAGGAGGGGCCATGAAGGGAGTTGTAGCTTTCAGTCTTCTTTGATATGCTTTCAAAGGTGGAGATTGTGCAAGAGGCAAGTCAGTTTCATCGAACACGGGCAGAGGCATATCAACTAATAGATCAGAGGACAAAGTCGATCCTGCTGCAGTGTAGAATGGCATATGCTCAAAGAAGATCACATCAGCATTGACAAACCATTTCTTCGTAGAGGGCTCATAGCATTTGTACCCTTTCTGAGTCCGAGAGTAGCCCAAGAAAACACATTTTATAGATCGTTGATCAAGCTTAGTTAAACAAGGGCGTAAGTTTTTGACAAAGCAAGTGCTGCCAAAAATCTGAGGCACAGCAAAAAGAGGGACATCATGGTACAAGATTTGATAAGGCACGTGATTGTCAAGAATAGAGGAGGGCATCGGTTAATGAGATAACAAGCAGTGGAGATAGCTTCATGCTAGAAATTTTTGGGTACATTATAGTTAAAAAGAAGGGTGCAGGCAACTTCTAGAAGGTGACGATTCTTGCGCTCAGCGACACCATTTTGTTGGAGGTACGGCCAGGAAGTTTAATGAATAGTATCAACTTGCGACAAAACTAGCTGACAGAGGATTGCACAAACTCTAAGGCATTATAAGTGCAAAAACTTTGATTGGTGTGTCAAACGGAGTACAGATTTCAACAAATAAATTGGTTATAGTATCTAGCATGTGAGATCGGTCTTTTAATAAAAACAACCATGTAGTTCTATAAAAGTCGTCAAAAAGCTCATAAAGTACTGAAACCCGTACTTGGAACAGAATATGGACCCCAAACATCAGCATGCACAATATCAAAAGGTTTTGTTGAACCAACATAGGGTTTTTGTGTAAAACTGACACGAGTTTGTTTGCCCAGCTGGCAAGTTTCACAATGAAAAAATAGAATCTGAAATAGCAAGAATTAAATGCTTCAATTTTGCAATAGATGGATGTCCCAGCCGATAATGCCATCGTAGGTCTGTCACAGACGCAGTCAATAAAGCAGTAATCTTGGGTGTATCCAAGTAGTATAATCCTTCTTGTCCTTCATGGCCTAAACCAATCATGATCCCTGTGCGGAGATCCTGAAATACACAACCGTCCAGGTCAAAAGTAATAGAGCATTGAAGGCTCTTCACACTTCGACTAACAAATAACAAATTCAACGAAAATTTGAGAACATAAAGAGCTGAGCATAATAAGAGATTGCCAGGAGTACAAATATTCCCCATGCCAGAAACAAGAGTCTGAGACCCATCAGCAAGAGTAATAGGTGGAACAGTAGAAGTTTTATGGAGTTCAGAAAAAGTGTGAAATCGTCAGAACTATGCGAAGTGGCACCCGCACCACAATCAATCACCTATTTATTTTTACTATAGGCTGCAGGTGAGGAAAGAAGGGTTGAACTTCCATCATCAGAGGCATCCGTAGTGGAGGAAGTGAGATGGGACTGAAGCAACTTTTTGAACTCAGAGTGAATCCAGACTGCAGATGGTTGGGACAAGGATGGTGCAGAATCCGATTGATCAGTAGTGCCCATGCAAGCTTACCATGCTTAATCCAACAGTGATCTCCAATATGGTTTGTGCGTTTACAGAATTGACAGTAGCATTGTTCATAGGATAGATCTGAACCAAATGATGAAGAATCACGACCAGGGCCAGCAATAGAACGTCCACGACCACAACCTCGGCCCCGGACACGGCCACGGGAGGAATCGCTTGAGTGGACAGCTAGAGCAGCAGTATTGCGTGGTCAGGAGACAAAGGAGAGACAGACGGGAGTCGTAGAACCTGTTTCAAGACATCACGGAGTGTAGGCAATGGGTCGCTGAATAGGATTTAATCGACCACTCCAGAGAATGAGTGGCAAGCCCGCAAGAAACTGCACTAGTTGAAGCTCATTGTGTTGACGTTGTATTTCAGTGATATCAACAGAGAGAGGGTGATATACTTCAAACTCATCCCAGAGAGCGTGACATTGAATGTAGTAATCCTCCACAGATTCAGTAGCAGAATACTCCTTTTTGGCCAGGTGTTTGAAAATTTTAAACACTTTCTTCGGGTTTTTTTTATGAGAGTAAACATGTGAGAGTTGATCCCACATGGCTTTGGCAGTGCGGAGATGAAGAAGCGACTGGTTGATTTTAGGCTCAGCACTATTACCATCCAGGTTATGACGCCAGAGTCCTCCTTAGTCCACAGATCATACTTTTTTAGTTTTATTATCGGCATTCTCAGCAGGGTGGTCGGAGAATTAGAAGTGAGATGTGAGTGACAACCATGAGCTTTGACATAGAGCTCGAAGGTCGTAGGCCAAGTGTGATAGTTGGAGCCATCCAAATTTACAGTAGTGACGCATATCGTCCGAAGAGGCTCGACAGATGCCATCAGAAAACGATGAAGGATGATAGATACGTCGGCAAGAAATAGTAGCAGGGAAAAACCCAACACATGGGCAGTAGTAGTAGTCGGTAGTAGAAGAAGTAACCCAACTCATGGGCAACAGTAAATCTGGATCAATCGATTTGAAGGAACCCACAACGGGGCAGTAGGCAGCAGTCGTAGATCTGGATCATCAAATTTGAGACACCCACATAGGGACAGAAGAGAAGTAAATGACCTACGCCACCACAGGGAGAGAGTTACTCCACCATGAGGCGTAGGCAGACAAGAAAGGTAATCCTTTTAGATTGTCAACATGCTATTTTAGGTGTGAAAAGAGACGTAAAAGGAAGAAGATAGATGGGAGGCTAGAGGGGTGAGGCAAGGAAGGCGAGTGTTGAAAGGAAGAGGAGGAGAGGCGACAGTAAGGGAAAGAGGGATGGGGGTTGGTAGGGTGGCGAGCGGCAGCACAGGGGGGTGAACGGCGGCGGCTGGTAGGTGAGGAGCGGGTGGGGGTAGCGGTGGCGGGCTAGTGGGTTGAGGGGTAGGAGGGTGGCGGCGGCTGGCTGGTGGCTGGAGGGGGGCGGCAGTGGGCTAGTGGTTGGAGAGGGGGCAGCGGCGGCAGCAGTTGGGGGGGGGGGGCAGCGGCAGGTAGGGTAGGGGTAGGGGGTGGCGGCAGGTTAGAGAGGGGATGGAGAGGGGTGGCGGCTAGAGGAGGGATAGGGAAGCATTAGGGTTGGAGGGGAGGGGGTTATTGAGGATCGTAATCGTCTAATACCATATAGAAGAGAAAAGTCTTTCTTTGATATGTTTAAACAAATACAGTGCTCTCTCTTTTATAGGATAAGAGAGTAAGTAACAGAACTAGGCAAATGGGATAAAGAAATGCTAAAGGTAAGACCTAAGAAGCACAGATACGGATACGTATCGGATATGGGTACGGGTACGGGTACGCGGATACGACAATTTTCAAAAATATAGGATACGGGTACGTCATGGATACGGCAATTTTTTTAATATTTTTAAAATAACCAATATATTTATTTTAAAAATAGATGAAGACAATCAAATTTCAATCAAAAATCACAATATTTCTAAAGAAAATGGAAACCAATACGATAATATCAAACAATGATTTAAAAAGGGGTCTCTCATTCATATTAATGTGAGACAAGTTACAAAAAGACATGATAATATCATATTCTAAACCTTTCACATTTTATGTATCATGTAATGTTGTGTTGTAAAGTGAGTCGTCATCTGTGATACCAAACTATCTTCTCTCATGTATAGCTAGCTACTATGAAGCACGTATATAGATACAGAAATGGATACGGGTACGGGTGGGGTACGGGGATACGACAATTTTCAAAAATATAAGATACGGGTACATGGATACAACAGTTTTTTTAATGTTTATTTTGAAATTTTAACAGAAAATACCAATTTCATTCTCAAATCACAATACAATAGGGGGAGTCTAGAGCTAGAAGTTACATGGTTTTGGGATTTTGAGGGATCACGCAAGTGGGGTGCTCTCTTGGCTGCTAAATGGGTTGGTTGTATCCTGGCTGCATTGAGGTCATTTCCTGCTAATAAAAAAAGGTATACGACTTAAGAAGTATTTGATATGTATTAGAGAGTATCTAGGGAGTATTAGTATCAAATATGTATTCAATACTGATAGGACACCTATTTTGGAGTATCGGTGCTTCATAGGGGGAGACATAAGGATGGGGATGCACTGATTATTTTCAAAGGAGATGAAATAGATATTGTCTAGATAGAAATCCATAAAAAATCACAATGGCTTTAGTCACAAAAACAAGAGGCATGTTAACCCAACGATACTAAATTGAAGCCTTTCATAGAATATAGAGGACATCAACGTGCATAAAACTTGCACCTTAGCAGGGAAAGCATCTGGAAGTACCATGTAAAGGTGAATGAATTGGTTTGCAATAAAGAACAAACAAAAATCCAGATTACATATTGAAGTTCTTTAAAAAGTGAAATCCCAAACAACATAGGAAGTAGAAACAATAAAGAGAAGAAGGAAGATTGGCATTTAGCAAGAGGAATGATGACTAACCTTGAACTCCTTTAAGGAAGCAACTATGACAGCCTTGCTGCAAGCTACTACTTAGCAGAGAGGGTTGAGACATAAGTTGGTGTCAAATGCTAATCAAGCAATGTCATGCCCAGAATTTTTTTTCTAGTTTTTATTGACTGGATACGGCCTGGATACGGCAGGATACGGATTAGGAGTATCCGATACGTATCCACGGAGTATTGGTATCCAATACGTATCGGATACGGGTAAGGCACCTGTTTTGGAGTATATGTGCTTCATAGGGTAAGACAAGTCAAAAACACATAACACAACTCATAACATAATATAACGCAATAAAGCATATATACTAATAAAGGTGACATCAAGTGAAACCAAAAAAGGTGATCAACTGGATCATAACATCAATATCCTATCTGAGTCCTGGAATAACTAAGAAAGACACACTTGGAAGCCTTTGGATACATCCAAAAACTTTTGGAGGAACAGTTTAAATGGGCTGAGCAGGACAGAAAAGTTGAAAGGGTATGCATTTGTTTAGGGTGGAAGATGGCATGAGATTGATGAGATATGTAGCACTTAGGACAACATCACCCCAGAATTCCTTGGGAACGCTCGTATACAAAAGAAGAGTACGTGCAATTTTGACTATGCGATGGTTTTTTTTTAGCTACCCCATTTTTCTGAGGTGTGAGGACAAGATGACTGATGTATAACCCCTTTGGAAGATAAGAATTGAGCAAGAGTATTACTAAAATATTCTTTGGCATTATCCGTTCAAAGAATACGAATACGCTGAGAGAATTGGGTTTCAATCTCATTATAAAAGCTCTATATTATTGATAAAATTTTAGACTTTCATCAAATACAACCAAGCTACTCGAGAGAAATCATCAATGAAAGTGACAATACTTTTAACCAAGTTCTGACGGAACCCGACATGGGTCCCAAACATCAGAATGAATAATTTCAAAACTTGACTTAGCAGTCATTTGATCCCTAGATTTAAGGTGGATCGATGATGCTTCGTAACTGACATGACTCACACTAGAGTGTACTAAGTCTAGATAGTTGAGGGTGGAGAACCCGAAGTTTGTCTAGGGGCATGTGTCCAAGCCGAATATGGATATGGAGAGAAGCTGTCACACAGGCCTTGGACGCCAGACCAAGATAGTAGAGACATGAAGTTCATACCCGCCACCAATCACCTTCTATGTCTGGAGGTCTTGTATCACACAGTCATCAGGGTGACATGTAACTGAGGCTTGAAGAGAACGGGTTAGTTTGCTAATGGAAATTAAAAGGAAGGAAACTCAGGATCAAATAACATTGCTTGCAAGGTGACTATAGGTAGAGGTTTGACAATCCCAGTACCATGTACTGAAACTTTGGATCCATTGGCAATGGTGATAGGTGTCAAAGGTGTTTTGTTGAACAGTTGGACATAAGATGGGTTGCACCTATAATGTGATTTGTTACACCTGAATCAAGTACCCAAGAAGACAAACCTACATTAGAAGATTGAGATATGCATGCAGTAGGTCCACCAGGATGTTGTGCAAAGGAGGCCATTGAAGAAATTGAAGACGGGGTTGAGAAGCTTTGTACTGATAGAATTGATTGTACCCCTCATCTCTCACTTGAATCTGATGGCTGGTGTCCCGTAAAGCGTTGTCAGTTGATGCCATATTTGCAGATGTGGTTTTGGGAGGATACCCATGAATTTCATAACAGGTTTCCTTGTAATGCCCCATCTTGCCACAATGAGAGCATTCTGGGTGTCCACGTCCTCCAGTCAACCTGCCTCTACGAGCTCCTCGTCTGCTTCATCCTCGTCTACGAGTAGTTGGGCCAATGTTGATGTGACCCTTAATGGTAGAGACCATGGCAGATTTGTCAGAGGTAGAATGTGGGGCTTGTTTTAGAAATCGTGGGAGACATGTTGATATGCTTCGGCTAATTTGGGAAGCTCACACTCAGAAAGGATTTGGTTGCGTGCTCCTTCGTATTCACGTCGAAGACAGTCAAGAATTTGATTACAACCATTTGACCCCTCTGCTTCTGGAGTTCTTTGAGATTTGTTGTTAGTGGAAGAAGAGAAAGGAGATCATCAATAACGTGAGTCACCTCCCCGAAGTATTGACTCGGAGATTTGTCATCTTGTTGAAGATTGTACATCTCCACGGTCATCTCATACATGCGGGAGATGTTTGACTCGTACATGACATTAAGATGATCCCAGACATCTTTACATTTCTAAAAGTGACTGGTGAGATCAGCAACTTGTGGCTCCATGGAATTCCACAGGATGGAGAGAAGATTGGCATCGATCTACTCCCACTGTTCCAGAGTGTCATCAGTTGGAGGACCTTTTGTGAGGTGTTTGTACTTTTATTGTCCCTTGAACCAGATCTTGACTGTTCAACTTTATTGAGTGAAGTTTCTCATTGAGCTTTGGAGTGATGATGATCGGATCATAGAAAAGGAGGGGCACTTCCTTCTTTTCTGACATGATGAAGAGAAGGGATGAAACTAGGCAGCAGGTGCCTTACATGGCGTGTACACAAAGCCACACGGCGTGTACAAAGAAATGGATAGATAGATCTCTGATAGACTGTTGACGACATGTCGTGTCCCTACGTTGTCGAGGGCGTAATTTTGTCTCCCGTCAACCGACGTGTCGGTGATGGACATGGTATGTGACTTGTCAAGGGCGTAACCCTGTCTCCCATTAACATGGCGTGTTGAAAATGGACATGGCGTGTGTCGCATCGCCGGCTCAAAATCGTAGGTCTTCTACCCCATGTATCGTCCCTTGGATGGATTTCTTGGCGAGAGAACCTCCTAGGCGGTAGATCTATCTACCACTATGACAATGGTGAAGGTTTGGGGAAGAAGAACGAGAAGATGGTGACTCCTAGGCGTAGATCTATCTTCTCCCTTTGATAGGAAAAGATGGCAATGTCTCCGAGAAAGAGAACAATGCTTCAGAAGGTGATGGAGGTGACATTCCACCACTATGGAGATGGTTCCCACGGTGGAGATGGAACCCAAACCACGCCTTGTTCTCATTCATTGCAAACTCTTACCTAAACTGTAAACAAAGATTGGTAGCAATTCAGGTTCCAGCCCTTCTCAAAACAAAAACAAAAATCAGGGTAATCAAAAACTCACAGACCTAATGACACCTAATGACCCCCCTGGTAGCACCGTTCACCTGCCTGACCCAATCTCAAGACAGTCGGTCAGGTTTCCGCAGTATAATTACTTGATTTAATAACTTACATAGAAAATATATACGTATATAACTCATGTAACCTAGTGAATGTGTATTTCTAATGCCATTTCTTGGTTGAAACTTTTTCATAAAGTTTTATGTGATTATATGTAAGAAACGTTGCTTGTTCAATTCAATATTGTATTTGATTTTATACTATTGTATACTGTTACATAATGTTGTGATGTTTATATATAACTTGTTTTTCCTACTAGCCCTGCTCCTTCTGAACTTTGATGCTAGTTCTAAAAGTAGTTCAAAATTTCAAATGCATAGTAAAAAATGGCAATGTAATTTGACTGGTCAGACATGGCCATATTGTCGAATTCGGAATTAGGCAATTTACGGCTTGTTCAAAAAAGTCGTAATTCGTCAAAATTCAGGATAATTCAGGGAAAAATCATTACAGTTTGGTCGAAGTACGGTCAACTATTCAGGAAAAATAGATAATAAGTCGGATATACAGATTGTGTATGTACTACGCATGTCTATACAGACG
The DNA here is from genome assembly GCA_963693085.1 of Alisma plantago-aquatica. Classification (NCBI taxonomy): domain Eukaryota; kingdom Viridiplantae; phylum Streptophyta; class Magnoliopsida; order Alismatales; family Alismataceae; genus Alisma; species Alisma plantago-aquatica. The sequence goes on from OY856414.1 coordinate 331,597,202, forward strand.
GGTGTATATATGTATATAATCAATATGTATGCACATATACATATATCTAAATGTAGATGTATGTGTACAACATGGAAGAGACTATTTTATTACAAGGAGAGAGGAATCCTTTACAGTTGTAGCATAGGAAAGGGAGAGAGGGATCTGTGATGTTGGAATCAATTAGGAAACATCATAAGAGGGCAAAGAAACTTGTTAAAAAATCTTAACATGGAAGTTAACTATTAAAAACATTTCATATCAAAAAAAATGAAAAAATGTAAAAGTTTGTGAAAAAATTGTGTAAACTCCTTAAAATCGTGAAAAGTCTTAGAAAGCCCCAAAAAGTAGTGGACTTACGTTTTATTTGGGAAGAATAATTGGCTGGACCGAAAATCATGACAAATCTTGACTTTTTCCACAAAAAAAGTCCAAAACTCTTGTTATTAGGGATATGGCTTATAAACTGGTAATCTATGTTGTATAGTAAAAAAAAAAATTTAAAAGGAGAAATGCCTTCAATATTAAAAAAGAATGTATGTACAGATAGAACACAAAATTACAGAAAACAACTCAGTAAGAACAACTCTTATCTATGAAAGGAATGCTATCCCTACTTAGCATTTCATCGCGGTTGGATGTAATGACAAGACCTCTCCTCAAAGCTTAAATGTATAGGCAGGAATCTGTGAAGTGTCTTTAGTTGCATTCAATCCAACTATTCCAAATCATAGCATTCCATATCCACTGGAATGGCATTGTCTGTCCTTTATATTTGACCCACACCTTCTTGAACTGAAAATTCACCCCTTTCATGAAGGAAACCACATCCACAAATTCTAGCCAAACGAGCAACGCGTACAATATGTCACTCCACATCTGCTCATAATACTACAACTACTAGGAGAACTTACCGATATCCTGTTTGTGGAGCCTGACATCTGCTTTTACCTCTTGGAGACTTACCCAGCTTCCCTACACATCACCAAAGGTAAAAATAAACTCATCTTCTAGCTTATCACAAATTTATGTCGCCATACACCTCCACAGCATTCCTTAACAGAAGTATCATGCCCAGAGCTGATAGAAGAGAGGCTAGATACTCATGAAAACAATCTTCCAACACTGGGGCATAGTGTAAATTGGAAGCATATCAAGCACTGCGTCTTACAGAACTACCTTTTTACCATGAGAGACAGACAGACACATACACTTGTGCGCACACACACACACACTCGGCAAAATTGTTTCTGCTCCACTGAAGCAAAAATAGAACTTATCCTATGGCAGGGCCACAACGAAAACCAAAATGTCTTTTTCTGACACCCAATTTCCTACTGCATCCTCAAGACTTTCAGCAGAGATACTCTTGATCCGGAGTCCAGAACAATTGCCATTAAAGTAGCTCCTCAGAGAGTAGGCACTGTCAAGATGCTATACATGCACCTGTTGGAATTTTCAAGGAAGCAATAAAATTTGCATGTTGAAGTTACAACAAAGAAACATCCAAATGCAGCATGTTGAAGTAATGGCTACGGGAGCGACGGGAAGAAAACTATTGACCTTTTGACGCATCGAGTTTTGTCAAAACAAAAATGAAATTCTTAGAAATAGGAACTAAGGGACAATATAGGGAAGCATGAGCACTTAAGAGTTTTCCATGTGTTCAAATTGCTCGACCTCCCTTCATATCTACCTAGTAGTGTCATAAACCTTTAGTGCATATGATACATGTTTAATGTAGAATTCCATTCCCTTGTGAATAGTAGATGTTTGGGTCTCACATTACCACCCACTCAATGATTTAGGAGACCATCTATGAGCTTGGACCAAGGGTGATCATCAATAGCCTTAAACCAAATATACCTTAGAAGCATGGTTGTCCAAATGCCCGCCTAGGTGCGCCCTAGACCCCAACTACTAGGTGCCCAACCTACTTAAGCTCTATGGGCAACCTGGGCAGTTAGTGGCCTGTTAATGGGCCCAAAACATGGGCCAATTAGTAAAAATGGATCTAGCCAAACTTTACCCCACTCCCCAAGTCAGTCTGTCATTGCCCGACGCTTCCCTTGTGCCTTGCGTGAAAATCAACTTGCATGTGATCCCTCCCTCTTCCTCCCCTCCTCCTCGCCCTTCTTTCCTTACTACCCTTGGTTTACTGGTGGTGTCCCTGCAAGTGAAAGCAACCTGCTGGACTTGTGGACGACAACAAGCTTGTTGCTGCATGCAACAATCGTCCAACTTTGAAGGTATGTTTTTTTCGTTTTTTTATTTGTTTCTCACCTTCCCTACATCCTTTCTGTTTTCATTTATCATTTGTTCTTCCTACTTTACCAATGTTTTTCTTTTTCCATTTTTTCTCCATGGTTTCAGCATACCTAAGGTTCCTGTTGCATGCTGCTCCACTTTTTCTTTGTTTTCTTTGTCTCTCATATTCCATCAACCTGCTTGTTGCTTTCTTTTTACAATTTGTTCTTCCTCAACCAATCTTTTTTTTCATTCTTTTTCCTCCTCTTCCTAGTTCCTACTGATTCATATATTGCTCATAGGTTAACATGTAACTTTATATATATAGAGAGAGGGGGGGGGGGATAAAATTAGAATAGAATTGATCTGTGTAGAAATGATTTTTTCTTATGCTTATAATTTTCAAAATAAGTATCTAATTTGGAGAGTAAATGGATGATTTGATTTATATTGATGAACTAATCACACTGAAAAATTGAGCTCATTCGGACAAGTACAGCCCTTGCATCTAAACATCACAAAATCAATGGCCTATAACTAATTAAATTATTGATTCTTGCACATGTTAGATGGATGGCCTAAAAATATCCAAATGAGTTGAAAATTGGTTTATAGATATTTTACAAGACGAACGCTAAGATTTTATAGTTGGATTTTACATTAGATCAGTGCAATATATAAAACTGTCGAGTTTTATTAGTGCTTTACTAAAAAATCGATTATAGCCTAAGAAGCACGGACACGGGACACAATGATTTTTTAAATATAGGAAACGGCACCGTATACACACCCATATACATATACAACATGGAACTGATACAAATAACATCCAGCCATCCATAGCTATATGGTAAGTGATAACAAGAGATTCATAGAAACAAACACAGAAAAGGATAAAATTAAACCCAAACTTCATTTATGATGTGAATATATTATGAAATATAAGGAAACCACAAGTACGTATACACTGTGAAATTAAACATTAACTATTGAGAACAATTATTCTACAATAGATTAGCCAACCCCAACGTAGTTGGGATTGAGGCTTAGATGATGATGATGATGATAACATTTGCAATTAAAATAAAATAAGTGTAAATGGAGAATGACAAATTATAATAAATTTACATGTCTAATTCCTAGAGCAGCCTTAATAAGAATGATGAATTTATATCTACAGTAATGATGTATAATAAATTATTATCAAGCTAATAGGAAGGGCAGGAGATATATGTGTGGTGGTGATGCACTAGAGCAAGCGAAGGGAGGGAGGAGACAAACATTTATATTTCTTTTATATAGGGAGTTGGTTTGCACATGGTGTGCCCACAGTGTGTCCATGTCGTATCCATAGAGTGTTCGGTCCTTAAAAAATCGGACATGTCTGAGTCGTGTCCACCGCAAGTCCAGCTGTGTCCATGGCGTGTCTGTGTTTGACACGTGTCCAGGCGGGCCACGACAGCTTTGGGAAAATGCGTGCTCATGCTTCCTAGATTCTGGCCTAGTCTCTCTCTTTCTCTCTCTCTCTCTCTCTCTCTCTCTCACACACACACTCTCTCTCTCTCTCTCTCTATATATATATATATATATATATACACACAAACACACACATATATGCATGTATGTATATAATTATATATATAAATTTAAAAAAACCAGAAATGCCTAGCCCCCTGGGCGCCCTTGGGGAACACCTAGCCACCTAGGAAGCACAGACACGGACACGGACACGGCACGGACACGGACACAGGACACGGCAATTTTTTAAAATGTAGGACACGGACACGGGGCCGGACACGGCAAATTGTTTTTTCCACATATATATGTATACATTATTGATGTATAAACACATTCTATTATAGAAATTTAATTGTGGAGTTTGCATTTCATTTACTTAAAAGGCATACAATCATCCATCAAACACATTCATCCAAATAGGAAAAACCCATCAGATACAACAAGCATGGCCTAGT